>JAGDQP010046049.1:0-15425 GCA_022664845.1 Lepisma saccharinum
AAGAAAGAAACAAGACTCAGAAAAATTGATATTTTTTATTTTCAGCCTGAAAGAATATTTCCTTTAAATGAACTTTAAGGTTTCACGATGTTTTCCACTTGATATTCTTCGAGTATTCTTGTCGTGTCGAGTATTTATACTATATTGTATCTTATTCTTCGTGTATTCTTGTTGTCTTGTGTTAAGTACCCTTATTCTTTGGGCCTTCTTATTCAATGAAGACCATCCGTTCAACGATAGTTCCAAGACGGTTGGGTCGGGCTAATCGCCGACTTCATCAGAGTCATTATCATTTAAAAATCTAAAACCTTTAATTTTGATTTTCAAAGCTGAACTTAATATTAAACTTGTAGTTGTGCTAATGTAGGTTTATTAAAAATAATTACTATCTATTGTACTAACAAGTGGACATATTTTAAAAACTTTATGAATTAATCTAATAATATTTTTGACCTCATGACTGAGACAGAGACTTGGTTACTGGTGAAAATGGTAAAAATAAATAGATTTTGTATCTTCGAAAAAGTATAAGTGAACACTGTAAAGTATATAAATTTATTTAAAATTTTTAAAAGTACGTAGAATAGATGTTATAAATATGGCTTTTAACTTTTTTAAATTATACAATGAAGATAATTGTGTATAATAGTCAGTACAAATTATATAAAATGATTGTTATTTAAAAAGATAAAATACGGAAGTTTAAAGTGCTATGAGTGCACCTTATATTCCATCGATTCTTTACAAGGGCTTGTTGCTTATGTTCTGTTGAAGAGAGGTATTCCTTCTTGAACATAAACAAAACCCTTGTAAAGAATCAGCTATTGTCAAGACAATGCTCCGCTATTCAAGCCAGTCTTTGGAAGATTATCAATCGTAGCAACATGGATAATCTTTCCTTCCTCCATTTTGATTTCCGCTGTTCCGTCTGAAACACCCTTCTTGTACTTCTTTATGTACAGAAGTGCTCCTACATTCAGTAGAACAAGGATGATCAGAAACACCACAATAATTGGAAGAGTAAGTTCCCAATCTGTAATGAAACAAGACAAATTATTAATAGACATTGGAGCATAAACTTCTAAACACAAATAATCCTAACTCCCGTGATACAAGATTCGTGTCATATAAGATCGTACGGAAATAAATAGTATTACCACACATTAGAATCAAAGCGCATGAATTGTAACGACATTCAGTGCAGAGACTAAGATGACAAAGCAAATTAGTGACAGTGTTCGGATGTTTTTCTCTGTTGTATGAAAGCCTAGAACACTATGACACAGGATACGAATTAATATAATCAGGGAGATCGTAATGGTATCATTTTCCGAATAGACATATAGCACTTTCGTATGACTGTTGCAAGGTCATGTAGTATAATTGTCGAATATTCACTATATAGATCACGGAATCCATACAAGAAAGACATAAAAGGCCCACTATTTAAGTGACTAAGAAACATTGATGTAAGGTACACGATAATATTGCCTTCTTTAAAAACGAAACTTTAATATTTATTGTTTTTTAAAACTACCGGACATCAGGTAATAACCCAGTAAATCCCTAGAAAAGGAAAGGAGTAGTTAGCTACCCTGACCTTATGTATTTCAAGCAGTAGCGCCCTTAGGATATGCGGGGCCCCGGGCACGTGTGTTTCGCGGAGCCCCTCTTAGTAGACAAATTGATTAATAACATTATTTTCTGCCTATGTTACGGCGGATTCCTCAAAGTGCGTGGCCCTCAAAGGCGCGGGGTCCGGGGCATGAGCCCCGCCTGCCCTACCCTAAGAGCGGCACTGATTTCAAGGTAGCGTTCTGGTATTCTCCACGTAGGATTAAGGGATACAAGCGATGACCGGTCTTGGAATTAGAATTGGTGATATCCCGTGACAAAGTAAACATGTATCCATTGACGCAGTACGCATACTTGGGTTGCCTGTCTTCTATACTCACAGAACATTTTTATTCAGCAACGAAAAAATATTATTTAAATGTAAACTCACAAATTCTGTACTTTTTCTATTCTAAACTGATATTTTTTTCATGCTTATAGCTTCCAGTGCTATTCCGCGCGCTATACTTCTGTGCATTTTCTATTGGAAAGAATAAACCAAATGATTTGTTTATATCCTATTAACTTATATTTTACTAGGTAACAAAGCATTTCCTCAGTGTACGGCCTGCAGCTCATACATTTGGGTCCACAAAAGATCATGCGTCGATAGTTGAAAAAGATGCATACAGTACGTTGGTTTCACTGCCACATTTATTTACATTTGACCTTTGTCATTCTCTGGCAGCTGTCCAGCGATGCACTGAACGTCGCGCGTGGAGAAGGGAATCCTATTCTATTGGGTCCATTTGAAAACCATAGCAGCTTTTCGAGCGCTGAGTACTGAGTTGGTACTGTTTATCAAACCCCGAAGTTTGTTTTGTGATACAAACAGATGACTGTCACGAAGTATGTGATTGATGAAGACCAGTATGATTATTAAAAGCACTATTTTGCAAAAGACGCAAATGATTTGATAATATTACAAATGCATTAAACAAACGCGCCAGGTTCCCGAGCGACTGTAGCAACGCATGATAAAGTGATATCATATTATACAACATAACCAAGAATACAGAAAAGAAGAACATTTCAAATTGATAATACATTTTTCTAACTAATAAATATGGAATTGATAGAGGAGTGATAGAAATGAACAAATCAGATTTTTAGTTGGTAGTGCCAAAAGAACAGGGGAGAGAGAGGGAAGAAATACGAAAAAAATGTTGACAATGTATAAAACGTATTACAAGATCTCACTTTATAAGTTGATATAATTTAAAATGGTAAAAGATATAGCGTTGAATTTTCGAAACAACATACCGACTAATCACCGTACACATAGCTGTAAACAATAATGCCATGAGCAAACCAGTGTTACTGACTAAGCTCAAAGTTTATTTTGGTTTAATTCCACTGTATACTAATTCTTATACAGGGTGTCCCACTCGTAAGAGACTCCGGGAAAAGTGTTATAAAAATCTTAATAGAAGAAGAAATGAAACCAAATGTGTACATGACATACCTTTATGGTTGAGAAATGAAGGTACAAGAGGTGCTGAAAGTGACCTCACCACCCCTCCTATGTATACACAGTTCAACCACGGAGCTACATGTTCGTGGATGTTGCAGCCAGAGTATTTGGCGTGTTTGTCTGGATTTCACAGCGTTTGTTCTCACGTAACTCATTGATGGTGTATGATTTGTTCTTGTACACAGTACCTTTAAGGTGACCCCACATGAAAATGTCAGGGGGGGGGGGCCAGTTAGGTGACTTGAGGGCCATAATCCTTTGGAAATCACTCTGTCAGGGAAAATTATTCCACCGCAGCCATACTGGCTTTAGACGTGTGGCATGTTGCCCCATCTTGCTGGTATCAGTCAAGTGTCAGTTCCTCGTCATCCAACTGATTCACAAATTCATGAAACAATACCTGGTACACTTCACTGTTGACAGTAGTGTCAAAACAATTGGCTCGATGATGCGCCGCTGTGATAATGCACATAACACGCCCACCTTCTGAGAATGAGGGGGTTCCTCAAAGACTACATGTGGGTTGTCGCTACTCCAGAAACGTATGTTTTGCGAGTTCACGTATCCTGACAAGTGAAATCACGCTTCATCACTGTGCCACGTGTACTGCAGTATTCCTGGTCTTTCAACGATAAACCACTAAAACAAATGGCAGTATGTTAGGCGTTTATCATGGTCAGTCTGTGTCAGTTCCTGAACAACTGTAAACTTGTAGGGATACAGGCCTGCTTTCTTAGCAGCTCCGTGACAAGTGCTCCGCTTTAGTCCACTTGTATATTTGTAACGATCATAGAGCAAACTCACTTATAAAATCATGCTGCAGAGTGTGACAAATTTTGGTATATTAAAAAATAACAAAACGTAGTGCTGTTCTGGATCGACACTGCATAAGGTAAGCCGGCCGGGTGGCCGAGCGGTCTGCGGTGGTAGGACATCGGCTCGAATGTCCTGGGTTCGAGTCCCGGCAGGGGCATGGGGTGGATTTTAACAGCTAAAGGCGAATCGTGACGAGCCGAAGCCCGAAGTTATAAGACTGGCCCATTAAAAATAAAGTTTAACAAAGTTTTACTACATAAGATACTGCTTCATGAAGAAAAGGATCAACTAGAAAAGGAATAGATACACGTAAAGAATCATACAAACATCAGAGAGGAAACGCAAATCATGTAAGCAAAGTTGCTAGAATATGATAAGATTGTTAATATTATCAAACCATCAGCGCAAAAAAGAGTTAGGAACAAGGAAATAGTGTCATATACTGTTAGGAATATTGCAGTGATATCTACAAATATTTACAAGATACATGATCATATGTAAAGTTGTCAAAACTGCAGTTAGTTTCCTCATATGATTTTACAGCTTATTCCCAAAAATGTTGTTGTACTTACATGATCAGCTTTTAAAAGAATAAAATGTCATATTAAGTGTCTATCGAATCACCCTGTCTTTCACCGTTGCCCGGCGCTGCCTCGCCCTGTAAATCAGTAGTTCACAAGCGTCACTAAATCACGGACCTCTTGGAGTCAATCATAAGCTATCGCAGTCGCACCTGCTGTGTCTCACTCATGAATTTTTGCGCTGATGTTTTATTAATATTAAGTATAGCACCATATTGTTATAACACTGCTTAAACGGATTGTGTTTCGTATCTGATATTTGTGTGCTTCTTTACGTGTATTGTAATTAATCCGTTTTCCCCATTAACCAGGTGCATTGTCGACCAAGTTAGTAATATTTTACCTTTTCTTGTCTCTTCCAAAGTTTGCAACACTGTGCCAAGTAATTTCAAAAGTTAGTTCGTTATTCTATGTGTGCTTCAGATATATAATAATTAGTATATAACGTGACTTAAACGAAATCAACTTCGAGCTTAATTGATAACACTGGTTTGCACATGGCAACATTGTTTACAGCTATGAATACGGAGGTATCTAGTTGGTATTATCGCTGAAGTTTCAAGGTGATTCCTTTATCAATTTTAAATATATCAACGCATAAAGTGAGATTTTGCAATATTTTCTACACATTATTATTTCGTATTTTTCCTCTCTCTCTCCTGTCTTTTCAGTTCTAAGCAACTAAATATTTGAATTTGTCCACTTTTTTCACTTCTCTGCTGATTGCGTATTGTTTGGTAGTAAAGCATATTATCAATTAAAGGCATTTGATCCCTTGTACCAATTAACAGACATTAAAAACATATCAAAGATTCTATTTAAGTTCTCATCACTACACTTTGTAATTGTTTAAGAAATTAAGATCATAGTATACAAAAACTTCAGAGAATGCAGGAAAGGTAGTGAAAATTGATTATTTAACCATCAGAAGACCAGTCTAAATATTTAAATCTAATTCCAAAATGACGAAAATGAATAAAGATAGTCCATATTTATGGGAAATTAATATACGTGTGTGTGTGCTTCACTAAAGAAACAATATTTTGGTGTCAGTCATTCAGCCTACGCATGAATTCGGTTACATATAACAGAGAGGAAGTAATTGAAATGTAAAGAAAAAATATCATCAACACTACAGGAGCGCTATAACATTTATAGTCCTGGGGCCAGTAGCACTTCCGTGTGCAAGTCATTACAAGGAGCAAATTCTTGTTGGATGTATAAGAAGCATAAAAATCTTGGGTGGACACTTCTCACCTCAACGTTTTCTTAGTAATGACGTAATTCACAATGGACGCCTGGTAATACTCAAATAGCTTAAAATATCCAAATGGAACGTGCTAGATATTAAACAATTATGCAAATCCAGCAAAATTTCATATATCTCAGTTTTTGAACCAAGATAAGTGATTTTGAAGGTATACCAATATCGAAAACGCCCTCCATTTTGGATAATGGCGTCCAGATCGACTCCTCACTTTCACTCAATTACGAGAATACTAAGAATTATAATATTGATGTCAACAGTCAAAGTGTATGTTTTTCATATAAATAAATTAAATAAACGTTGTATAAATATCCCACCCACCAGCTTCTCCAGGTATAAAAGGGACTGGTTGACAGATTCTAATGCGAAATACCGGATAGATATAGAAACAAAAGTCTTGCTATGGAGGAGAGACACAGCTACGGGAATAACCGTATCTGTAGCTGATGCCAATACCTATGCAAACATTGCCCTTGAGACCTATACTAGAATACCACATTGTGAATAGCAATAGGGGATACTAAAGAGCATGTAAAAGAGAACTGGACAAAATTAGGGATTGGCCTCTTTTAGGACCAACCAAACACACACAGTCAAATATCAATAGAAGAACTGAACAAAGAAAACAAGAAGTGACCAAACTCAATGGAACCCCTAGGGCAGTGATTCTCAACACGAAAAGACGATATTTGTTAGGTGTACCGCGCAACTTCTTACATGTTAGACTGTGATTTTGCTGATGAAAGTAAATTCAAATAATTTCACTCAATAACAAGACAAGCTACGCACACACAAGACTGAGTCACTAGCTGTGGATTACATGCGTAGGGCCAACACAGCGTTAGACCAACAATAATAACCGGCATACGACCAACACGGTAAAACATAAATCTTGATAATAGTGAAATAATTATGTAATAATAATTTTTGTATAAAACTCTAACGTGGATTGGCTCCGCGTAAGGCCAACACGGCGTTTGACCAATACGGTGTTGGACCAACATGGCGCGTGACCAACACGGCGCTGAACCGACACAACTGTGTATTGCTAATGTAATTTGGTTTGTCTATATCAAATGATGGGAGGTTGTTTGAAGATTTTATCATTTTCTTTTTTATTTATGTACGGTAGGCATCTCATGCTCAGGCACAGTTATTTTTATGATACTTGTACCAAGCCACCGAGCATTAGTAAAGTGTTTCTTTTTATTTCCCTCCACCACTATACTGGGTTTAGATACTTTTCTTCAATACGGCAAGCCAAAGTAATGTTTAACTAGAGTTTACCATACCTTCAATTGCATTTCTCAGTATAAAATGTTTGCGCAGGAAATGTCCTAATCATTTTTTTTTCTCTTTTGATAGTCTCCAGTATTGTTCGTATCTCGCGTATACTGTTAATCACTTCCTTATTAGGCATCTTCTATATCCAGCTTATTTTTTCTATTCTTCTCGATGTCCACATTTCCGCTCCATACAACACGGTACTCCTTACAAAACATTTAATTAATCTTTTTCGTAATTCTTCGTTCAGAGATCAGCAGAAGAGATTCTCATTCTTAGGCTATCGCTAATCTCGCCTTGAGCTCTTTCTCACTTTTTTATATAATCGCTTATAATATTTCGCAAATACCTGTCCCACTACTTCACTTCCAATCTTGATGTTTGCTATAGTTAGATATGTTCCAATTACCATCTCTGTTGTTTTATTCATGTTTATTTCTATTTCATGATTTTCACAGCTTTTCTGCAGCTGTTTTAATATTTTTTTAAATGATGTCTCATTTCTTGCAAGAAGGAACATATCATCCTCAAAGCTAATGATTTTTCAATTCCACCGGCCACAAATGCTGCGTCGCTTTCGAAGCATCTCTATAACTTCTTCTAGATAATATACAGGGTGGTTGCAAAGTAGGGGTTAAACTTCAAGGGGTGATTCCAGTAGAATACATGTAAACATTTGTTGTACCACTTTGAAACTGGTTTTGACCATTGTGAATGGTTGTAGCAGGCTGTGGTGGTTGCAGGGGGTGCTAGAGGGTGTAAGGGAGGTGCCCGAGAGCTATGGAGGTCGTATATGTAATAATGGAGAAGATATGTATTAATCAATCAGTTATTTTTTAAAAATTATATTTTAAATTTGTCAGCCTGCCGTGAACATATTAAAATAATATAACGTTTTGGAAAATGAATGTTCAAATGAACTTGATATTAAAATATAATTATTATAACATTTTTTTCGTTTTACCCTGTACTCTTCATTGGTTGTAGAAAATAAATTTATTTATTAACATAAAAATAGTTGGAAGGCATTTTCTTTCAATGAATTCGTTCATTGAGAAATTCTTGTTGACTGCGTTTTTCGTACTGGTAATGTGTTTGAAATAAGTTTCCTGTGCGAAGTCTATTACGGTCAATGTCAGCGAATGGATATTTTTTCTTAGCTAATAGAAATACAGGGATTATAACTGTTCCTTGAGGCTGATGAAAAGATAAATTAAGGTTGCTTTTGCGGCACTAACGGTTTACCGCTATTTTGGGAAAACCATTTTAATGTATAAAGCTAATGGGAAAATAATTGCTTTTAAGAGTGGACTTGATTTTGACTAATGTACAATAAAACCATATTGAGAACAGGAGAACCGCAGATTTTTTCTTTTGAAACATCATCTTGGCGACGTTTGTCTTTGAAACTTGTTTGAGATGCATTTTTGTCAAATACTGTTATGTCGTTAAATAGAGGCGGCATTACAAGCATTTAACATGCCTGCGAATTATTGTAAGTAAAGCGTAATAGCCTTTTAATGAGGCTCGCTAAAAGAGACAGACCTATACATTCTTTGAAAATCGATTTTTAATGAGATCCCAGGCAGAAGCTCCCATCAATATGCTATTTATTACACGGTGATAGAAATATCTTTTGAAAATGTAACTGTGTCTTTCTTTCTCTTGTGTATGAACTAGACATGAATTTATGACCGGTAACAAACATACTGTACTTAGCGGAAAGAAAGCTTTTAAAAACATAGTAAGATTAGAATCCTTTTTGTTCACGCCGTCGACGAAAGGTCTGGAACTATTACAATTATATAAATACTTAGAATTGAGTCTTTGGCTTTACTGTTTGACCTGTTTTCGGTTTGAGAAGTGTTTGAATTGTGTTCTACGTTCAACTTGGACTTCGTGTTACAACATTTGAGAGAAAGTAAGTACTTTATTTAAATTATATATTTTATAGATTGTGTCTTATTGAAAAAAATACATTTTCTATATGGCATCACATTTTAATTAGTACGAATCAGAAATATTTATACCGCAGTCAAAACTCCCAGGTCATTATAACTTTTAAGTTTCAGAAATGCTTGCCTACAGGATTCGAACCCAGAACACTTGAGACAATGGATTTTTGCATTTTGATGGTAGAACTGAACTTGGAAGTTGAACTTGACTAATTTAGATTCTGTTTTGTGAAAGTCTTTAGTAAGATTTGATGGCACCGCCGAGAGTATTAATTTGAGACAAATAAATGTAAATAAAATAGTTTTATCTCTTTACATCACATTAATTTCAATGGCCCTCCATGAAACGATTACTTTACTAGGAAGGTATACTGAGTTGTTCCATTTGAAAATACTTAAATAATTATTACTGCTGGCCACCAACGGAAGTGGAATTTGCTTGCCTACAGCTTATGATTATAGACGGGGGAACTAATATAGTCATGATGGATGTTCTATTCAAAGGCAGCTTTTGACCTGAAGCTCTAGGTACATGAATTGTGATTAAGCAGTGCCTTGTCGACACAGAAAATTAACGTAAATAGTTTTGTTGTTTATATTGCTACTTATAATACATTTACTATTGATAGCAGTTATGTAAATAATGAAGAACTGAGAGAAATATACTTTTTAAATATTCCTTATATACTTGTTGCTAATTTATTCTAAATGTTTGCTTCTTTGAAGAGAATGAATTTTTTCAGGCAATTACTTTAAATTTTAAAATATTAATCAGTTCCAGCCACAAAACATTATCACCCCCAAAATTGAAAATACGCACAGAATACCTGTTTATTTTATCGAAGATTCTGGTAAATTATCAACAATGATTTTGTATTACTTTGAAATAAGACCTGTATGTAGATACTAAGTATATATTTTTTATTTTTTGGTAACTACAATTGATCGACTCATTGGAGATTGCCAGCTAGCACGACCAGTTGTGAAATTAGGTGAATTTGTTATTTGGATTTTAAATTTACATTCACAGCGGTCTTCATTTTTTCTTGACTAGAAATCAAACTTGACAATTTGATAGCGAAATATTATTTATTTATAGCCTTCTGGTATTTTAGGCTCAGGCTGACAGGCCAATAAAATGTTGAATTGTTACAGATTTTTTTTTGTCTTAAGGCATCTTAGACTCAGGGTGAGATTGGGGGTATGTAAATAAAAAATTATTTGTGGCCTTTTGGCTTAGACCGTTGGGATTACAATTTTTCATAATGTTTATTAGTGCCGGAATGAAGAGCACTTGATAATTGTCCATAAGAAAGCTTACAAGAGAAACCCTATTTGAAGTGAGGAATATAGTTTACTGGAATATAGTTTTAGATAAGATTCATAAAAAATACATTTCTTCTACACTTATTTTTTACCTAAGACGTTATTTTTAAAATACTTATGGACTATGAATTGCACGACCCTAAAGATTTTTATACCTGGCACTCTGAGGTACACTCAGCCTTCTATAGTAGTGTATCTTTGATATTCTTTTGGACCCCACTTCAGTTTGTACCATAGGCCAAGAAAATGATGCTTTACATTTCCCATGCGTTGTTTAAGGTATCTCCGCTCAAAGCGGGATAGTTATATATTTTGATACTCTTTTGTGAAGCTAAGAACTTTAAAGACAGTGTGGGAGACACGAGAATAGTTTTTACTGAATCAGTTCATTTGTTATTTGTTTAATCTAGCTTTAGCGTAAACAAGTGTAGAAGATGTGCTGCTTACATATTTGAAAGTATTGTTGTGGCTTCCATCATTTTAAAACCAGCCAACTTTCTGTATATATATTCAAATTTATTTATTGCCTTGATGTAAGTTTGACTCACACTTCATTTGTTATGTGTATAATCTAACTATAGTGCAAACAAGTGTAGAAGATGTGCTGCTTACATATTTGAAAGTATTGTAGTGACTTCCATCATTTTAAAACCAGCCAACTTTAGGCACACCCAATTTATTTATGGCCTTTAGGCAAGTTTGACTCACACCTCATTTGTTATGTGTTTAATCTAGCTTAAGCGTAATCAAGTGTACCTAACATATTTGAAAGTATTGTATTGGCTTCCATTATTTTTATAGTAGCCAACTTTCTGTATAGGCACACCCAATTCAAATTTATTTATAGCCTTCAGGCAACTTTGACTCACGATGATATTCAAAATATTACTTGCCACTGTTTACAAACGTGCTTCAGGCTTGGTTCGTGTTTTTTGTAGTTTCACATTTCTCCCGAATGCTCGATGGAATTTTACGGCGGAATCCCAACTCAAATATGTTTGCTTGAATGGACAATGAATCGACGCGGACCAAGAGAGAAAAAGTCGCATTTCGCCCGAATTCTCGGTGAGATTTTAATGTGCAGGAAGAACGAGTTGTATTGCCGCTGTGCTGCTCAGGGAACGAGGAACGAGTTGTAACACAGCTGAGCTGCTCAGGGGAGAGGGAACATGTTATTTCCTGTTAGAAATTACCAGTCGAAAGCTCATTTTACATGGATTATTTTCTATAGAAATCAAAAAATAGAAATTTTGTTGTCAAACGCGGGATTTGAACCTGGGACGCTGTTTTAGCGGCTATGCGTCATCAGTCTAAGATAAAAATTTACCTTAGGTTTAGATATTAATTAAAACACGTATGCCGCAGCCTGGATTAGCCTTAGATTTTTTGACGTAGCCCTAAATGATTAACATGAAATAGGAATAGAAACAACAGCATATGTATGTTAAATAATAATAATATTATTTTAAAATAACACCTAAAAATTCTCAAGTAATATTGTCCCAACTCAAATTCGTCTCACTAACAATTTGCCGAGCGCTTAGGTAATTTTTAAAGCTTAGCTAATTAGCGACCGTCGGCAGTTTAACGAATGTTAGTAGACAACGCAAACATTTTTTTTGTGCCGGAAAAACTCTGGTGTTGCTTTAAAGCAACCGGGCGCAACTACAAGTGATAAACTAATATGATATTTAACTTAGTATTTTTTTCGTAACAGCCGTAAACTTGAACATTATACCTATAGTACATGTGCGCGTAAGGCAGACTTGCTAATTTTTTTTATTTTTGAACCATAATATTTTTTTATGCATGTATATATAGACAAACATTGAGAGAACTTGCTAAACTATACTGCTGAAACAATCTTGTTACTATATTTGAGCAGTATGGTTTGAAACGTATTTTAAAGATATTTCGTAGAAAACTTGATTTTTTCTGTTCATTTTTCTTGAAATTATGAGTCTAGAAGATGAGAGGGATCCCACCAAAATTTAATATGTTGTTGTAAACACTTTGAAAGGTATTTTAAACATATTTTGTAGAAAAGATTTTTGAGAATTTTTACTTGTTTTTTTTTTTACTCTAAATGGCAAATTCTGTAAGTGTGTATCCATATAACTGTTAATAATCACTGTTATAAACAACAACTACTTTTCGCGAAACTGTCATAAAAATAATATTTAAGAATAACACTTAAAATTTATATACAATAACTCACGTGATGCGTTTCACATTTTGCAGTCTTTCACCACAGTTTTAGAGTAAAATTCTTAACTGTACTAATAAAGGTATGCTATAAGATTTTATTTTATTTTATTTAAGATAAATACAGAATTATTATTTCTTATTCAAACATATTTACTTTACCGCTAAAGTTGGAAATAGTGAAAGCAAATAATTTTAGAAAAATGTCTCCAACACTTAATTTCTCAATCAAGGTTGGCAGTAGTTGGCATTTTGTTGGAATTGTAATATTTTTTTAATCAAAAGTGAGGTGATTCTGTGTAACGTGCAAAAGAATTACTGCTTATATCATCTCATATACGATTAACGTTTTCCCACAAATAAAAAGAACCATAGTTTTCTTGTTTTATTTTGAGGAAGTCGACTTTAAGGCGGTAGTTATTGTTAAGATGTTCAGTATAGCTTTCTGTGGAGTCATATAGCTTACAGCGTTAGGAATTAGAAGCAACTCATCTATAGTTAGTAAAGAGTTTAGTATCTGTTTAAAGATATTTACAGAATATTCATAGCCTGCATATTTCTTAATTTAAACAAATCCCTGTACCAAAGTTCAGTAAATAATACATTTTGAATTTGTCTTCATAAATTGTCATAAAATATTCATCATAAAAAGAGAATATATTTCAATAACTCATTATTGAAAGAACGTTTTAAATATATGATTTCGTAGGCCTATCTGTGCCAAATTTTTCGCTTTTGCGAACAATACTGTGAACACAAAATGTAGCTTCTTTGCACCTTCATCGCCAAGTACAAAAAATAGTATCAAATTTTCTAAGCGCTTACAAAGTGAGACAACGGATGAAATCGTGAGTCAGAGACACTACACATCCTAATAAATACTACATGAGATTTAATCCACTACTTCCAGACGACCATCTGATACATTCTGATCATAATAAAGCCAACGCATCTTGCAGAATATCGAGAGTAAATTTTCACACCGACCAAAAGCGTAGTATTACATCTCTAGATTTGCAATCTGATGACCAGCATCGTTTCCACAAAAATCTTGACCTCACAAGACCATTCACCGTGGAGGACGTAGCAGCAAAAATAGCATAAGAAAAAATACTGGTCCTGGCTTGGACAGTATTATATATCGTCACATAAAGGATACAACCTTATGACACTGACAAATAGATTTTCAGTACATTTTGTTGAATTAACAATCTTTGAACTTGAATTTAATTGCATAAGAAACACGCTTTATAACCGGAGCCTTTTGACTTGATTGAAGGTATAAGATTAATGTGCATAAAGGACTTCAAATTATATTGAAATTTGTACCTGAAGACAAAATAAATGCAATAGTTTTATGAAACCCTATGATCTTTGAAAGTAGTTGTATCACTAGCAAAATTATAGAAGGAGAATGCAAACCTGTGTTTTACTTATGGAAACCAGTGTTCCTTTCAGTCAAAACTTTTTTCGGGGTGTTTATATATTAATTTTACTTTTAGAGAACTATTGCTGAATATATTTTTCATATAGACAATGACATGATAACAACATAACTGACTTGTATTTTTTGCATGTAAACTATGCATTACTTGCTCAAAACTGAAATATTCAACTTTCCGTTTTCAAAAAGTATGTCTTGGTCAAGTTTATGAATTGAAAAATGTTAAATTTCTTCAGAGTTATTTGATAGTGGATCCCTTTTTGTTCTGCCGCCTATAGCTTTTGCAAGATAAATTTTATTTGAACCAAATTCAAGTTCGTAAAAATGCATTTCGACGTTCTCTCTAGCAAGACAATATAATAGTTTTTTTCCTTCTTCCGGAGTGGAAATATAAAAAATGAACACCTTTCTTTTTTCACACATTCAGGAGAAAAAGAAACATTTTCCGCACGTTTTCTCTAGCACGTTATTTGGCGGCTTTCAAACTTTCATTTAGCGCGTTCTAGCGACTTTTTGTTACGTAGATGACAACACTGATCGCAGCCGATTCCTTATATCGTTTGCCTCTCTCACTCTTGTCCCATAACGATTCCATATTTCCTTCACTTATGTCACTGTTGCTGGTAGCAGTTGTACATCCCTTTTGCTGTCGACTTGTTTTCAGTTTATATATTATTTTATATAGATTATTGGTGTTAAAAATATTTAACAACTTTCAGAAAAAACATTTTATGTGTATATACTCCCATATAATGATGAGGAGAGATAGTTTCTACATTTGGAAGAATATGATTTTTTCACTACCAATTCAAAGAGTAAAAATGCTATGGACTCTTATATTTTCTTTTCTAGATTTAGTAATTGCCATATTCATTTAATTTATTACTGATATAAATATTTCCTAGGGAAAGAAGATTGTTTATTGATTACAGTTTAATCAGCTACCAGCTGTAAACTAATTACTATTGGATTACAATCGCTGATGAATATTCTTTTGTAAAGTAAGGGATTAAACCGAAGGCGTTAGCTATTAAACAGCTGATGTAGGTCTTTAAATAACTTTAACTGAGTTCGTTAACATGTCTGAGTTCGATGCATATGGTTTCAAATATAATTTTCTGCTTACGATCATTTTCTGCTTACGAATAAAATATGTTGGCAACAGTCATTGGGGTGTCACCAATACTCGAGTCCCCGTGGCGAGTAGCGCCCCTAACTTTGGGAGATTTGGTAGCTGAGTCCCCTTTATCGTAACCAGCCTCTCCGAGGGACTTCGCATCCATGACAAAGATTTGCTCCCATTCCCCCCCGGGACCTGCGACCCCATGGAGGAGTTTTGATACATTTATTGTAGTCTACTTGTGATGGTACACCTTCATTCATACCAAATTTCGTTTCTGTAGTTTCAGTGGTTTGGAAAATTACTTTTTCGGCGGACATTATTGGATTAAGATGGCGC
>JAGDQP010046052.1:0-15423 GCA_022664845.1 Lepisma saccharinum
TGTATAGATTGAACTGGCCAGGGAAGATGTACTATGTCATCCTAGACGGTTAGAAATACTTACTTAATATTAAGAAATAACTACTCATCTTTGACAAACGCAGTTTCTTACCTGTGTACCGAGTAACTATTTCTTAAAAATGAGAACCCGTTGTTCTCAAATTATTTTAAGAAAAAAATGCTTAAAATTGAGAAAAGTTTTCTCAAATTTGAGATGGATTTTTTATCTTATTTTTGAGAGGAAGCGTGAAGTAGTTTAAAATTGAGAATCTGATACTTAAATTTAGAAACATTATTTATCAAATTAAAAACAATCGGTTACTCAAAAAAATTGAGAAATAGGTCTCTGAAAATTGAGATTGGTGCACAGAAACAAGGCTCCTCAAACACGAGAAAATATCACATTAGCTGAAAAATAAGAGAAATGATTACAGAAGCCTGCTGGATTGTCTGAGAACTTATAAACAAAGAAACCAACTTTTATATTTCATATATTTATAGACATTCAAAACTTCAATTACACACAAACTGACATTTTTCTTTATAAACCCAAATTATAAATGTGAAGATTAAATTATGGGAAAATAGGCATTTTTTTCTAGAAAACTCATATTAAATAAAATAACGCCTATTATTTTAACTCTTCGAAGAAACCAAAATAACGAAATCAAATAGTATAAATAAACAAAAAACAAAAAGAAACAATAATGGCGGATGAGCTCTACAAATACTGCAGCAGGCAGCGTGCTCGCTGCAATCATAACATACAGATGTTTTTAAGCAAAGAAAATAAACCTTTTAATATCAAATATTATTTAATAAAACATGTAAAACAAATTTACAGTAAGCGCCAAAAATTTGTATCCAAACATAAAATTGCTCTTCCTAATAAGTTTGGAAAGGATAGACCAATTTCAGTATTTTCTGCTACTTACAGAAAATCAAATTCTCTTTAAATTAAAGGAAACCATACCAAGATCGGCCCATCCATTCAAAAGTTATTAGGAGAGGATATTTAACGACTGGATACAATCAAATTTCCAAACGTTTTGTTAAAAAGTCCTATTTAAATATGTTTATAAAAACCGTATTCATAATATTTCACTTGACTGAATCATGTTGCATTAGGATAATTAACAAGCAAGGTAATAACTTATATCAAAAATATTTTAGATACAAGTCACAGGAAGATTTTTTTACGTTGATCTTCTCGTTCACCTGATTTTATCAAGTGAAATATTGTTGCTACGGCATTTATCAACATTCCGAAAAGGATCTGAAAATTCTATATTGGTGTTTACATCATGAATGTTTGTGAAAGAGACTCATCATTTTGTAACGGAAATTAAAAACCTCATGTTTGCGGACGGTTCATATATTTGCTAGTATTTTCAAACTACCTTCTAATATTTTTATAATTAAAATGGGTTGACAACCGCCTTGCTTCTTATTTTTATTTTTTAACACACTGAAGGCTCACTTAATCTTGAGACCCCCCCCCCCGCAAAAAAATAAACACACACAGAGAGAGAGAGTGTGTGTATGTATGTACTGAGTGGTTCCATCCGTTTTAGACAGCAGCTCGCTTCCTTTCAGCTTCGTTTCCTTCAGGTTGCCAACCGAGAACGCTAAGGAAATTTTGGTCATCTCATTTGGTGAAGACAGTGCAGAAGGCTATAGGGAAGATCGTTGTCTCATAAGACTCTATATGTTAGTCCATTTTGGGAAACGAAGTGTCGCTGCTTTGCACTAGATAGGCGGGCGCTCTTCGCTCTTGTAGAATTCCCGCATCTCGCTATGTGGACAATTTCAACTACCTGCTTCAGGAATAATTTCTCGCAACTATGTTTTTCTCTGGCGGTCAATTGAAAGGCAGCTGTTTTAAATTTTAAATGAAAGAGTATCAAGTTGGAAAGTCTAGGATAAAATATATCTGCTCGAAAGCGCTTCTTAGAATTATTTCTCTGTAATAATGGAAACCTGGATTCGGCGTCGATTTCCACCTCCTTCGTCTCTTCCTGAGCTGGAGGCTGTGCTACATGAATGGCTTCAAATTCCATTCACCACCATTCAGTACTTATATCGGTCTATTCCGTCCAGAATTCAATCTGTATTGTGTGCGAAAGGCGGATCAACACCGCATTAATACAAAATGTTCTGACTTCCACAAGTGTCTCCATTCTTTTGTTCAATTTCTGTATATAAAAAACGTACTAACATCAACCTTAAAACTTGATTGTTATAGTTAATGTAAACTGTATTCTTTGTTTTGTTTACATTAAAATTATTTTTAAGAAATGAAGGGAAATGTAACGAATTAACATTGTGGGATTTAATAAACCAAAATTTGAAATAAAGAAAATAAATACTGTTTTCTCTACGAGATGCAGCTTTTTAAATATCCAGTATTAACTCTTAAATTTCTTCCTTCAAAACGTATTAGTTTCATATTTATTTACAATTTTTGTTTTATTACTTATATTCTTGCAACATAACAAAGGTTCTACACATTAGTATTTGATACTTGAAGTCGTACTTTGCTTACTACAATTTTTTGTATAATAATGGTAATGATTTTAGCATACAAGGCTGCCTTTAATTCATATAAAACGTGACTTGTAATTTAATTTTAAATGGAAATAGCTTTTTCTTTACTTTCCTTATACCGTAGTGTTAACCAAAAATCAAATTTTAGAAAAATATTTTAGTGTAATTTCAAATAACCTTTACTAAAGTACATGCATCGCAAGTTATATCATTTTAATCGTGGAACACTGTTGTAGGCCTAGTACGCGTATTTATATAAAACTTTCTTATCATTTTTTCGTATAGGATTGTATGAAAAAAAAATGCAATACTTAATGTAATATTACAATATGACCGAATATGCCTGTAATGGCATAACAGTTATCTTCTCTAATTAACATGTGTAAAATGTAAATCACTTGCCATCTGTTCAATCCATTTCCTGGAATTTTTACGAGAAATCCATTACACACCGAAATCTTATTTTTATTTTGGATATACATATAACTTAGATAGGTATATGTATTTTTTCAGTCATGGTTCTGTTTTACAGATTTTGAACAAAATCAGGACTTTAGAAAGGCCTGCACAGGACATGCGACATTGAGTGTCCAAACCGGGACAGTCCAGGGCAACCTGGGACAGTTGGTCACCCTAATAATGTTTTTTTTTAGTACAACGGTTAAATATTCGCAAAATATACAATTTTCTGGAGGACGAATTCACTCACATGTTACTGACTTTAAAGTCTTGCTGAGCAATTGGTGGATTTTTCTAACGCGCAAAGCACAAAAGAAAGAGGGTAACTTTATATTGCGACACTAAGGGGTCGCTTACCAAGCATTGAAAATCAGTTTCAAAAAATCACTTACATGGTCGCATATACACAGTGTAGTAACAGGAAATGAATCTTATTACCTATAAATGATACAGTTTATTATCGTATATGATAAAATACAAAAGATATTTCATTTATGCGCAAAATAGAATGACTAAGATTGGTCTGCAGGCAGAGACGGAGTAAAAGAGTATGTTATTGGCAACAACGATTTCTCTTACAGACAAAGAAAAGTACGAGGAAGTAGTAAAACAAAGAAATAAGTTCTAGATGCGTCTGCACATATTGATGTAGCAAATAAAGAAAGAATTAAAATAATCCGATTTTCATCTATGCAATTATTGAGCAAGGAATTATTTGAACCATTACTCACAACATGCACTCTGATTACACATTTCACACTTGAATTGCATTAATTAGGGACATGAAAATTAGGACTCAAATATAATATAAACATCTATAGAATGTAAAAAATTAACAAGAATATTCATTTTCAAAATTTCTCTTTTAAAAACGTAAGAAAATTCCTAAGTATTATCACACACTAACAATTTTGTGATAATGCTGATACGCCATAAATAAAATTCAATTCAATGATTAACACAGTGAGCACACAGTTTGTGAACTGAAGAATACAATAGATGGTATAGCTGAATAGTGAAGAGAAAATGACAGCTGTTTATGCGCTCCTCAACAAGCAGGCAGAAACACGGCTACCGTCTCCATCAAAAGACTTTTGTGGTCTTTGGGCTCTTTTACGATTTAACATACCAACAACCTTCTTTTCCTGTAAATGTTACTTTCAGCTGCATTACCAGGTGCTGAAAGACAAGAAACTAAGTGCAGAACGCTGATTGTGTCCTTCTTTTATTTTTCCGCATTCGTTTCTGTGTTCTTCATCACTTGCTATGCTGAAGCAGTAACATCTGTAGGAGAGATCAAGCATGAACCCTCAGTAACTAAAATTATAAAATAACAACAAAGTTGTATAATATTAATGATATATTTAACGATAAATATTTAAACATACCTTTGAAAGTTTCCACAAGGTGGGACACTCCCCATTTGTTCAATAGGAAAACCGGGTGCATCATCAATTCTATAGGTCACTCACATACATGATGTACGAATTGTCGTGGTCTGCAGGGTATTTCGTCCTGCCAGGCAGGAGGTAAACTACAACCATGACAGATGGTTGGTCAGTACGTAAGGAGCAGTCCTCTTTACGAGCGTGGGTTGCGCTACAGGAAGGAAGGATGACGACTACGTACTGACATGTTTGAGCAAATTACTTCATGACGTAATTAAGTAGCTCCAGAAGTACTCCTGCCAGCGCCCAACAGCATTTTAAACAATACATGCCCGATAATGTTGTTTGCTACGTCTGTACGACTATACTCGGAACTGCAAGATTTAAGGGTTCTACGTACAGATTTAAATACCGTATGTTCTTAAATCCTTGGAAAATTTTTCTCACTGACGGAAGAAAAGTATAAACCTATTATAGGCAAATACAGCATCCACGAAAAGACCAAGAACAATGGAAAAAGACTAATAACTTCAGCGATTTTGAAAAACCTACTGGTAATGAGTACGTACTTTGAACACAAAGACATACACAAATACATATGGGTATGAATCAGATGGGAAAACTTTCAACCAGATCGATCACGTATTAGTAGATAGACGAATACATACGAACATAATAGACATTAGGTCTTACAGAGGAGCGGAAGGTGACACCAACCATCAATTAGTGGTTACAAAAGTAAGGAAAAGTATGTATCGCTCTTAGTCGACTCGAGACGAAAACAAGCAAGGTAACGATGGCTAAACAACAAAAGCAAAGCAAATACCAACCACTACAGTAACGCGAAACGAAACGCCACACGCGGATTCAGAAGTAGAAAGCGAGAGTATCTGACACAGAGATTGACTAGATAGAGGAGAACGGCAAGGAAAATAACATATGTGATCTATACAAAGGGGTAGAGTAGTTAAGAAAAGGTTATCAGCCGAGGTTAGGAAAGATTGGAATTGAACATGGAGATCTTCAGGCGGATCCGACTAAAATTGTCGATGTGTGGAAAAGTTAATTCGACACATTTCTTAATGTACAGAATGGAGAACAAACACACGAATTTACAATCCATACCGCAAAACCGTGGATACCCGAAGCCAGCGAGATCGAGATCGAAGTGTCGATAAATAAATTGAAAATTTTCCAATCACCAGGAATAGACAATATTCCAGCCGAATTAATTAAAGCGGGATAAACGGCACTAATCAAGGAACTGCATACATTGATAAGCGCTATATGGAGAAAGGAGGAGCTTCCAAAGGAATGGAAAACTGCTTAAGTGAATTTGTTCATAAATAATCTTGAACTGTCATTTACGGAGCAAAGTTTCACGCAAGAATATGCTTGCTTAAATGATCCAATCAGTTGCCTATCAGGCCAAGTCCATTTTCGTTGGAAAGTGTGTTAATATACTTAAATAGATATGGAAGTGATAACTTTTCAGTTGATACACAAATTTAGACCTCGTTCAATTTACTTTCCTTAGATAGCACCATAAGTCATGAAAACTCATGAATGTGTTAGATTAAGCTATAAATATGAACCCTTAAAGTGCTTTCCAGTTAAATTTACAAAAATGGACTTGGTCCGATAGGCAACTGAGGGCTCAAATGTACATTATTATATATAAAAAAAATATTATGCCAAATCTCAGGACATCTCAGCGATAGCTAG
This sequence comes from Lepisma saccharinum, assembly GCA_022664845.1. Classification (NCBI taxonomy): domain Eukaryota; kingdom Metazoa; phylum Arthropoda; class Insecta; order Zygentoma; family Lepismatidae; genus Lepisma; species Lepisma saccharinum. The sequence goes on from JAGDQP010046052.1 coordinate 6,119, forward strand.
CTAACAACCTAGCATATATCAGCAGACTATAGAGAAAACTTCAATTACGTATCCGTTCAGACAAAACAACTTTCTTCATAAATACCATATCAGATCATTAAATTTCTCGATAATATATCCCAAGCGACCTTTTCTAGTACGTTGACTTGGACCACGCTAATATATCCATAATTTATCAAGTCCTTCATTCGTAACTATAAACAAGGACACGTCTACACTCTTATATTGTTTCGTTTCACGTACCATGCACATTCTCTCCGCGGCTTTACTTACACTCTTGCATTTTCCCCGTCCATGTGCTCTAATTACCAACATACTTTGCCATATACATCTTAGCTAAGTCATCATTACCATCCTCAAACACCTCTTTAATCAGTCATATTCTTGATATTGACGAAATCAGGATTATCCAAAACTAGCTCACATCCCATCGTGTTGATGTTTTTAATAAATTAAGCTTCCTCGTCTTTGGTTTGCCTCCGTTTTCTTGTTTTTCTTTGCTTCCTTTCTCCCCTTCGGCCACTTCATCCACTTATCATTGCTTCAAATATCAAGGCCCGAATTGCACTGTATCGTGATGATCCGGAACCTTTGCAGTCAATGGTTTGAGATCATCTTCTACTGTATATACCTCCTGAACTTCGGACACCTTGTCCATTTTCGGAAATTCATCACTTATTACGGTTACTGGTATAGCCTCTCTCGTAGCTATCTTCTCAATGTCCACATCTAGCGTAATGTCATCCAGAAATATTACTTTCTGTATGTGTTCTGAAATGGCACCAATCTGGTAACATTTTGTGCCGATGCGAAACTATGATCGTTCTCTTCATCTACTTGACCATTGTATCCTGCTTTACTAATATCCGTGTTGTGTGCACCTGGAGATGGAATTTTCCCTCTGGATTAACTCCAATTCATTTGATAACGACCAAACCATGCGTTTCTCTAACATTAAACGTGCTAGTTGAAATCTTGTCTCAACTTTGGCTAATAAGCGGGTATATCCACCATAACTGTCATTATCTATTTTTTTCTGACTGCATCTGCTACATGACTGATAATACTGCTGCAATATTGTTGTACAAAATTAAATTTTCAGGATCAATGTGTAACGCTTCCAAAAGTACCAAAGGCCTCTTGTAGATTTCCAGCTTAATAGTAGAACAGGCCTTCATCCTTAGGGTATAGAGCAGTTTCCTTGTATTCCAATCGACGCGTTTCTGACTTCTCGGGTATATCGATCTTTCGTTTAACTTTTAATATACCCTCATAATCATGCTCTGAACCACAAGTCGTATCCAAACGACACTGCATCTTATTTCTATCTACATTTTTGGCTGAATCATCTGATGCGAATTGATGTTTATCTAGACTTTTAGAGAGCTTTATGTAACTTTTTGAATTGATCGTCTATGAGTTTGATCGGACCATTCCAATTATTTTCTAATTTCTGCTCAATCAATTCATGAATAGCTTTGTCGATACATTCACCCATTCTTTCTTTGTAACTAACTTTGTTGTTAGGACTCGGAACTATTACAGTACTGAGTCTTGGGTCTTCCCTTTCAGACGGTATCATTACCATGTGCTTTCTCCAATTTGGAAATAATGTATTACAACCTGTACGACCTAATACTTGTGCTAGGAAATCATTGATTACTAAGAAATGTAACTGGTATAGTTTAGGCTGAAAATTTCTCCTACCACGCACAATGCTGATCCAAACACTATGTTTCTGCATACTGGAACCATAAATCTTTCATAGTGCATCGTCTGTAAGAGTTGTAAAGTTATCATATTTGCAGATGCTCCTGTGTCTAGTGTAAAAGACACATTATGATTTCTAATCTGAATAACAATGTCTACCTTGTCAATTTCAATTGATCGATTAATGTCAGAATCAATTAACAGAAAATCATCAATATATGTATGTCTCAATAGATTTACTAATTCTGCTTCTTGTGTAGGCTCCCTGCTATACCCAAGCGTGTCTTGTACTACCTTGACCCTTTTTACTTTGTAATTGCTACTCTTAATAAATGGCCTTTTAGATGACACGCATTTGAATAAGAATTGTATGATTGACACTTACCAAAAGGTTGTACATATGTGCTACGTGGATATACTTTCGTTCCCATATTTGCCTGAGTTTGTCCTCTTTGTCTATGGTAGAAATCACGTTTACTGAACTTATTTATGTCATGCAAATATTTAACCTGACGACTAGTATTTCTCATGTCATCAACGTCAGCACTTACTTGCTCCACCACCATAGATAAATCTACAGCTCGATCACCTGTCAATTTTTGTTCCGATAGCAAACGCTTTGTCGTCACATTATCCCAAAATCCGAGCACAAATTAGTCTCGGAACATTATATTGGGGTAGTGCTGATATCCACATCTCATAACCTGTTTCCTTAATCTGTTTACAGACTGTAAGATCGATTCGTATTCTAGTTGCTTGAGTAAATGAAACCTGTATCGTTCTACTATTTTGGTGTGTTGTGTCAAGTATACTGAGTAGTTTCGCCTTTATTTTGTTTGATGACAGCTGATCTAATGCTTCAGGTAAGCATGGGTTTTTGAGCGAGTTATAAGACTCTGACACAATTACTTAAAATAACAAACTTAACTTTTGGTATTCATCGATCTTAAATGGCCTGTAATGTTGTTCGAAATATTCCAAGTAGTTGCAAATATTGGATTAAATGATCAAAATGCGATTGTACTCCTGCCATCTTCTGAATTCCTTAACTGCGCCACTTGCTAAAGTTAATTTTTTCCAAAATAATCTTAAACTTTCATTTACGGAGCAAATGTTCATACAAGAAAATGCTTGCTGAAATGCATACAGTCGTGTACTATTACCGACTGGAACTGGTGCCGTCACTGCTGTCAAAACTTTAGTAGAGGGAACAAAGCATGTATTTTCTCGTTGTTCCCGTTCAGCTTTCGGAAACGAAATTCTGTAGATGGACCATGTGGTAGCATGAAAAGGACTTCCACATCCTTGGTTTCGAAGTTTACTCCTCTCACTTCAGTGACTCACCATTCTTCGTCATAGATGCATGTAAGAAACATTCCACTTGAAAGTTTCTTTTTAAACTCATCTCATCATGAGGTATTGCAACTGTTGGTACTCTGTTAAGCTGGGTTAGATAATGGTGTGCTGTACGAGCGAAGTAGGTTTGGTCACCATCGAATGTCCATAAATGCGGCTTTTGAATGCCACAAACTGGTAAAACAAACTGCCATTCCTGAAGCTTCAGTCGACGAAACTCCTCCACGTCATTTTTCTGTAATCCCACATAGCAGAATACGTCCCTGGGACGTCCCATTTAGATCCCATTACCGTCAGAATGGTCTTGCTCCCATAGCGATGTCCTAAGGACGTCCGTGGGATAACTCTATGGGCAATACAAACAGTTCATCCCGTATGGAGGTCCCCTGGATGTCCCCCGGAAAGCCGTGCGGGATTACCTACCTGGAATTTCTATAAATTAAATCGACCTTACTATTATTATTATTTAATTAATTATAACTATACGAAGGATATGCCTTCGTATAATTATACGAAGGATTAATTATAACTATACGTCCCGTGGATGTAAACGGGACTTAAACAGGACGTCCCGATATCCTGCCAGGAGATCCGTCAGATATCCCTGGGACGTCATTTTGCTATGTGGGATAAGATAAGTTTTGTAGAGTTAACTGCTTTCTGCTGTATTTCACTTACAAATTCTTTCTCGTTCATAACGAACTCACAGGACCATCTGCGTAAGATTGTATTTCGTCGCAAAATTTTTAAGTGTCCCGCCGATACCGTCACAAGGCCCCTTTCCGTCACCAGTTGCGGTGAAAAGCCACTCTTTCCTGATGGAGTTTCTGATAACTCGTGCAGTTGGATCCTATTTTTAAAGTGGCTGGCCACGCCGTCACTGATCATGGAGAGCTTCTTCAAAGTCCCATATGTGTTCTCCACGTCTTCGGTAATTTTCTGAATCGCGAGAAGCGCATGAGCCGAGTCATGACTACGATCGCCACTGATGATACCGTAACTTTTTGTGTGTGCATTACAGTACGTCACAGCCGTAAATATAGACAATTGGTCGTTTTTCCAGTGGTAAGATTGTATTTCACTCTGTAATAGTACGGTCCAGTTTTCAGCAAAGTCACAGTTTATCAGCAAACGATTTGGCAGAATTCTTTGCTGCTGAAATAGCATCTCGTTGAACGGAACGGATATGGTGATGGTGATGCACTTCACAGACCACTTGGCGATGAGATTAACAAAGCTTTGGACCGAAACTGTCTTTTTAATCTTCCCAAAAACCAAACTGGACAGTGTCCATGTCCAGGAAGTTGATTTTCAATTTCTCAGCAGTGATCTCATCGTCTCCAGGACAGTCTGAACATTCTTGCATTAGACATCGTTCCGAGTCCAGGGAACACACAAATAATGAGAAAATTTCTTTCAGAGTTTCTTGAACACACATTGGACGTTTACCTTGTAAGTGTCCTAATGATGTGATCAGCAAATTCAAGTTTGAACAGTACACACATGTACAAATTTCTTTCACTGGTTTGATCACTACCCACTTTGATCTTAAACTGTAGAATTTTGCATGTCCCATTTGTACAGTTGGATTTGGAGTTTTAAACACACTATACGTCTCTTTTATTTTTCGCGTCATGATGCGTTTTGCTTTCAGTGTCTTTTGTCCGTTTTTGATTACAGAAATGACATCCGATTTGTTTGGACTTTCTGTACTACACTCGAGATCATATGACAGTAATATCGAATGGCGAGCGATAATGTCTCTTCTGAAATGGGATGCCCATAGTATGGATCTGATTTACAATAAAAATCCTTGATTTTTTGTACAGCTCTTGATTTCTCTATCATCCACATTGTAACAGATGGAAAGGACTTCAACATTTCGTTTTTACTCATCATATCGGGTGAAATGAGAGATAGTATACGCACTTTTTCGTTGTAGAAAATATTAGATGAAAGAGCACAGATCAAATTTCGTAGGTACTTCCATAGATCTTATAATAAGCTTATTACGAGATCTATGGTACTTCTTACACTTCAAGCACTTTGATTCTGTGGTATCTTGCGCAGCAGAAGATAGATCTGTTGTGACAACATAGATTTTGTGAAGATGACTTATTGTAACATCTTCAAATTCCGAAGGTAACTGTTTGCTCTTTCTTTGGACATACGATGAAAGATGGTGTCGTTTTACTTGTTTCAAACTCTTCAGCGGTAAAACTTGAAGGTTCAGTTCCTTTACTACAGTATTTAAATGGTGAATATCATCACTGGGGGTAACAAATTCAGTATCTTGCGATTCATTTTCAGTACAACCATCGTCCTCCATTGCTTCTTTATTGTTCAAAATTTCGATACGAAAAACACAAACAGCAAGCACATAGACGATCATCAGGCAGCAGTACAGCGTTTTTTTTCTTTTTGCTGCCCAGTAAATCTCGAGCTAGTTCATCACCGACTCCTCTAAATCTCCGAGATGAGGGGCTCATACACTTTCTTTGCAGTAATAAAGACCAAGACCAAGACCAAGTCATACACTTTCCCTTTATGTCTTTCACAGTAATCGGCACAAAAAAAAAACTTTTATAACTGAACTTCTGTTGTGACATGCCGCATACACATTAAAAACACCCACTAGCACAAACTTCAGTTCTTCGGAACCAGATGGGTCTATTCAGGAAAAACGATCACTTTTGAATTCTCATATACCATTTGCGTGATGATGTAAGTTGTAAGATTTTGCAGAAAACTTATTTATCCAAAGATCATGTGTGACTCAGAGAGCCCCTGGCAGGGAAATCTCAGTGACAGTAGCCTCTCCCGGTGTCAGGAGAACGGAGCACCAAGCAAAATCGATATTCAGTATTTCGCGTCGACATTTAAATCCACAAGGAGTCAATCAGTCGTTGCCTGTTACGTTTCAGTTATGTTTCAATGCATCAATGGGTATGCTGTATATTTTCCTCCACCCGCATGAGTGTCCGTGGTTGCTAATTTCTCTGTCGCAAGAGGCATTGTGATAGCATGACTTGTTCCGATTGGCTGCGGTTGTCGCTAGCTAGCTGGTGATTTCCAATGCAAGTATACAGACTGATTCCTCTATACGAATTCTCCTTGCTTTAATCGACATACTTATCTTCCAATTGCGTCATACACCACTCAGCTAACGGGGAGGGAATGCTTTACCTATATATACATACACTGATTTTACTAGACTTTACTACCGATAACGGTTAGTTTAAAAAAAATGTTCTAGAATGTAATCTTTGTTCTTACCATCACGTGAACACGGCTTGAGCGATTGCAGCAATTTTTTGTTACATAGTTGGGACTTGAGGTTATTCTTTCTTCTGTCAGCGTTGCCAACTCTTTATAAAACTTCATTTCTTTACCGTTCATCGCATTTTCACGAAAAATGGCAAGAACATTCTTCACATCTTACAAAGGCGATTGAGAGGTCTAAGATCATAGTCGTCAGTGTTGCCATTTTAGCCATACCAACGCAGTAGTAGTAGTAGAAGTATAGTAGCAGTATTATTACTATTATTATAGTAGTAGTATAGTATTAGAAGTTCTAGTCGTTTTCGCAGAACATGGCGTCAAGAACTGATACAGTTGTAAGTTGGCACAAAACGTTCACATTTTTACCTTATTACGGCCCTATATTATATTTATTGGAAATGTTATTGCCTTTTTATGTGTAATTTTTCCAAATAAACGTTTTTGGTATCTACTTAAAAATTCATATACGGACTCGTTTTAGCGCAAAATGGTACCGGTATTTGTCACTCTGACGTGACATTGCTAAATTCGAACCCGCGCAGAAACTGTACTAGTTACGGGTCGAGAACGAAACTTACAGAGATTGTTACAAATATGTAACTGTAACAGCCTACCGAATTTCAAAGTTTTTGAAGCAGGCTTTTTTTAGAAAATGGCACTTGAAATTCGTCGATTTCCTATATTTCGCCCCTTTTGCAAGTCGAATACTGAAAACGTAAGCAAGTGACGTAAGACAAGAATGTTTTTTATGAACTTCTGTATGTCTTTTATACAATCAACACGAAAAAACGAAACAATTGCATTCCTAAAACCAAAAAATAAAGCGTGAAAAATCACGCCTTCCGTGAATACCGCCATTTTGAAACATTGCGTTCTCGTTGACGTAACGTCATATGTAGACAATTCTGACTTCATTGACAGTTCCGCATAATATTAAAAATGCTGATATTGCGCTTGTTACCCTTGCTTCTTTTTTTCTTTCGTAGTTTCTCTTGTCAAACACTAGAGGGCAGGGAAGCAGGTTCCATATCAAATACATGGCAGTGTGCTATCTATAGTATTCTTTATCTATGCGATCAGTCCAGTATCGTATTAGTGGAGGTCGATGGCATCAATAATGTGCACGTAGAAATTCTTTCATGACCTCAGCCAAGAATAGCCTATCAGTTGAATTATACTATCGTACATCCATATATTAAATAAAACCTGAAATTATCTATTCATGCTTGGTGTTCAGAAAAAATCGGAAGTTGCCTCCATTTCAGCTTTAGAAAATATCTATTCATAGTTTACTTGAAGTACCAAACTTACCTTTCTTAAGGAAATAATTGCTTTATTTACACTATTGCGTGTGTAATTTACAATTTTAAGCTCCATTAAAAGACCATAATCAAAATAATATTGGTCTGGTCTGGTCTAAGAACTATTGCGGAAATGGCACTAATTACGCCCATCAATGGCAGTTTTGTTTAAACAATTGCTGTTTTTAATAATATTTTTAATATATGACAGTTTAACAGTCTATCAGTCTTGATAATTGCTGTTTTAATCAAAATAATATTGGAGTCCATCTCCCTGATTTTGCAAACACTCTTTTCTTTTTACAAAGTTTAATTTGCCTATCGGTTTAAAATAGTGCAATAAACTAATTGTGCTGATAAAATAGCGAGTTGTTATGGGACATTAAAATATGTTCATAAATTACATAACTGTTATAAACAAAATATACAGGGTTTGGACAAAAAATCTAAAACGTTTGAAAAAGTGTGAAAATCATAATTAGTATAGCGTGGGGCCTCCTTTTGCGTCCAAAACAGCTTGGATCCGACGTGGAATGGACGTATACAGCTCCTGAATCGTGGTGTGTGGAATGTTGTACCATTCTTCCTCCAAAACATGCTCCTGTTCCTTAAGGGATGATGGTGGAGGGTAATGAGACCGAACACACCTTTCTAACACAGCCCACAATGGCTCAATGATGTTCAGATCTGGTGATTGTGGGACCCAGGGGAGGTGTGATAGCTCCTGGTCATGCTCCTCAAACCATGATTGCACCGTTTTTGCAGCGTTACAGGGTGCCAAATCATCTTGGTAGATGCCATCACCATCCGGGAACAATGTGTGGGCCATGGGTACAACCTGGTCCCCCAAAAAGGCCTCATACGCCTTAGCACTCATCATTCCATGCAGGGCTATGATGGGACCTGCAGAAAACCACCATATCACTGCCTATACTGTAACAGAACCACCCCCATGCTTTACAGTTGGGCGCAGACAGTCTGGATCATAGGCCTGCGACGGTGTTCTCCATACGTAAACACGACCGGTTGTTGGAAACAAGGTGTAGGTCGATTCATCGGAATACATTACGTGTTTCCACTGATCAAGCGTCCAGTCCTTGTGGTCCTTGCACCACTGGATACGCCGCTTCGCATTTACTGCTGTGACCAGAGGTTTGGAGATCGCGGCCCTGCCACGAATTTTCATTTTATGAAGTTCCCGTCGCACTCTTTTTGATGAAACCGGGTTCTGTAGGCCGGAATTGAGTTCAGACGTAATTTTCATTGCAGTGGTCTGCTTTTTAGCTGCTACAATCCGTTTTAATGCCCTCCTGTCCCTATCGGACAGGATTGTCTTTCGACCACTGTTGTGCTTGGCAGACGTTGTTTGCCCATGCATTGTGTGTGCCCTCGTGACATTGGACACAGTGCCTGTCGATATCCCCACAACGGTCGCCACTGTTGTCACTGAAGCTCCAACCAGACGGGCACCAACGATCATGCCTTAAGTCGGGTCGCCCATTTTACCGCACCACTTGCACACCACGACACTCACAGGTGAACTGGGTACTGCTGACTTAAGGTCCACATGACACATTGAAAACAAAACACGATCGGCAACCGCAACACGTGGTGTACAGTGGCGGGCCACACTTACGTGTCCTGTATGAAGTGTTT
>JAGDQP010046053.1:2529-15423 GCA_022664845.1 Lepisma saccharinum
AGAGTTTCGAAATCTTTGGCAAAATAGCAGAACTGACAGCTTTACAAGACAGACGCACAAAACACGTTGGGGATACGTTAATTAATTGAAGGACTTTCACAGAACAAGAAACAAATAAACCTTCACATTAATATATAGCAGATTCAGCTAGATGAAATGAGTTCCTTCTATTCTAACCAGAGACCAGGCTGTTATTAAACCGCAGTGTCACCTAACCGTCAGCTAGCGCAACCTCGTTCTCTCAACAATCAGATTGCAGAGAAACAAGATCAAAAGCAGAGAAATAAGCTTTTTTGTGTAAATTTACCTGGAATCAGAACGGTAGAACAGTTACGAAAGACATACAATCACAAGAGAGATCATTCTTTAGATGAAAGTCACAAGAGATACTGTTGTTTAGGTGTTTTAGGTAATTATTTTGCACCTCATAGTTTATTTTGAAGACAGTACAATATTGTTAAGCTGTTAATTTCAGTTTTCACCTTATGGTGTAGATTAATATTAACGGACTAACGGGAAATGCTTGTCGTAAAGACACTCCTTTATTTAACAATCTTCATTCTTCTAAAACCGTTCCATTCAACTCAATATTTCATATCATCCTTCAGGGTGAGAAATGCTTCCTTGTTCCTTTGGATTACCTATCTTTCAGGTAGTTTTAAGCAACGCTTCTATAAAGACAACCAACAAAGTTCTATCGGATTCTCAAGTGGTTGAACTGCACGAGCTACCCACAGCGTTCATTCAGAGGTGTTAGTGAGTGCTTTCTCTTCTAGCCAACTGGTTCTGATCACTACAATTCAACGGGGCCTTCAGTGAGAGCAGGTCAAAGATGGAAACACCAAAGAACTTTATACGAGGTATGTACGCTATACAGAATACAGTATAAGTTTAAACTGGTAACGAACGCTAGTGCAGCGGGAAGGAAAATTATGTCAGTCATTCGGTAGGAATGTGGTAAATGAACGGTGATTTAACAAATTTGAGGACAATGAATCCCTCCAAGACGCACCACTTACAGGACATCCACAAGCCATGGACAAAGAGGCACTCAAGGCGACTTTTGACGCCGATAATGGTCAAGTATTGGCAGAAGCATTCAATTGCAGTGCAGAAACTATTTGATAACATCACCATCAGCTTGGGAAACGGTACAAAATGGAAGATGATTCCCACATGAATTAACTACAGCTCAGCTGTGTTTCATTGTTGTCTCGTGATGAGAAGGCTTCGTTTCACAGAGTGCTGACCTGTGATGAGTCGTGGATACTATATGATACTCTACGGCAGCGTCATCATTGCTTGGCATCATTATTTCCCTCCCAAACAAGCAAGACTAGCACTATATCAACAGAAGATTATGATCAGTGTGGTGTTTGGTGGACTGCTTGAGGTATCGTGCATCGCGAACTGCTACCTCATGGCCAGATAATCAATTCAACTATGTACTGGCAGCAATTGGAAATTACATTAAAATTTTTAAACTATGCAGCCAGCAGCTGTGAATCACAGAAGTGTCATTCTATTACAGGATAAGTCAACTATTGTATGATCCATAGTCTGCCCGTGTATTGCTGATATGGACTCTTTCTGATTTTTCAGATACGTCTTACTTCATGTTATCCTGTTTCTCTTTGCAGGGTCGAAATACGACAGAACTTAATTCACTGCCTTATAAGTATGAGTGCACCGTTTACTGACTATCTATTCCTACATGCATCCTTAACATTCTACAGCGGAACCAGCATGAGAACGTAATCTACAACAGGATAACAAATCGTAAAGGGCTAAAAGGATTTCCCTCAACGAAGATTTTGTGATGAATTTTCCCTCCAGTCATCTTGCTGGGTCTAAGAAAATTTTATTGATTCTCTTCATTATCCTATTCTATGTTTTAGTTTTGGATATGTTTGCAAATAACAAATATTTCACTACGTAGGCCTTGTGGAAATACGTGCTCACCACATTTCATTCCGTATCACCTTTCCAACCCCGACGACCGTATTAGCATCTATATATTTTAATCCATCTTGAAGGTATAAATAAAAGAGATGCTCTTCCATTAAACTACCCAAATACTCATTTTTCTAACGACCTTTACGCTTGCGTAGACTTCCAATTCATATGTCCATGATTTACAAAGTGGCACCCCTTTCTTTAACATGGTTTTCACTCCCAAGCCTCAACGCCCTGGGTGGGTACATTTTTTTTACGAACCCATACCATTATATTCTGATGGAAAAATTAACAATTCATCATTTTGTTAATACTTTCATCTTAGTCCCGAAACTCCTTACATTCTGATAATAATCAAAGATCTAACTCACCTCGTAGTTACTCCATATTCACAAACAAAAAAATTAGATCTACGTTAACATTCTTAGACAATCCCGAATTCCTATTATCTCTTAATGCCTAACAGTATATCCTAAATAGCAAATGTGCATAAAAATGCAACAGCCTAGTCTATAACACACAAAATATTTCATCGAAATCGCTCCATGCAATCAAAGACAAACATTATAAATCAAAGAACTGAACTGAACAGGTTCTTGTTTCTTGGAAGTTAGTTAGCAGTCGAAAGATCAATAAAGGACTTGACCTGTTTCGACACACATACCCCTGTCCTATTATAAAACTTAAAAGAAAAAAAAATAATTAAAGTCATTTAGTTTTAGTAAACTATTAATCCATCCTTCTCTCCCTTTGTTCGTACCTACTTTTGTCAGAACCACACAAAATATTTCTAAGACCAAGACACAAAAAGAAAACATTGATTATGTGCTTAACGCGCTTCAGCGTTTAAGTGATACTTAAAACTCATTTCTGGTCGTTTTTATATGATAATAACAAGAAAAGTGAATTAGTGGAGAAGAGAAAGAATCCTTGTTAACGGGCTGGTGAATGCTTTTTTTTCTCTTCTTTTAATATTTGCTTTTCTCACGAGGTATAACTCTACAATGATCACACATACTTCCAGTTTAAAATTGTTTTATCAACACTTTCATTTCCTCCTACTCCACTTTGCTTTGAGCATGTTTTTTTTTTCTTTTTTCGTGTTTTGCTGTCTGATTGTAGTAGTAATGTTTAAAGCTTATCAGTTTCTATGTATACGATTGTTGTTTTGCCTTTTCTTGTTTTCTATTCTTCTTGCTTTGAAAAATACAAGACTTCTCTCCCTCTTCCTTCACTTTAGCCCCCTTTACTTGCTTTTCTTCATATTTTTTCTGCTTCTCTTTTTCTTTTTACTCTTAAAAACCTTCATCCATCTTCCTTATCGCTTTAAACGTGTTTTCTAGCTTTCCATTTTGACTCCCTTCGTTTTTCTTTTCTGTTTGTGTCTCTCTTTATTATAACTTTCTTGCTATCGCTAGCTTTTTTATATGATGAACAACCCTTCACAAGTTTTATTCTTCTAGGTTTTCGGCTCTTTCCTCATCTTTATTTTTTCTCATTTATTGCCCACCTTCCCCTTTCGTAATCACCTTCTTCTACAGTCCTTTCTTCCTTTTTGCTTATTTCCCTTTCATTGAGCGTAAAGTGGTGTACAATTCTTACTTTATTTTTTTATTTGCGTCTCTTTATTCTAAGGTGGATATTTTGTATTTTCGTTTCTTGCGTTTGATATTCTTTTTATTTCGTTCTTTCGTATACTGCTATGTCACTCCCATTATTTTTTCTTGCTCTTTACCTCTAACTTCCACCAAATCTTTTCTTGACTGCTTTCTGCTTCACTGCCTCTTTTGTTGTCACCACCCTTCTCGTTGTTTCTCTTTCATCGTATTTTTTATGTTCCTTTTTCTCTTACCGCTCCATTTCACCCTTATTTTCATGAGATCTGTTGTAATTAACTGCATGTTAACTTCAGCCCTTTTATTCGTTGCTCTCCTCTCTCTCTCTCTCTCTCGTACGCGCTGACATTCTCTCCCCCCTTTTTCGTTGGATTATTTAATATTAGCTTTTTCTTGCTTCGTTCGTGCGGTAGCAATATTGGACATCAGTAAAGCATAATATATATGCATACAAGCTTTTCGTGCAGCCAGCACCTGTGATTCGGATATTTAGTTCAAGGACTTCGGAACAGCACCAAGGAGGAACGCAGGTCTCGTTCACTGACTGTGGTGGACATATAAATGCTGGAGTGGTACTTTGACTAAAGCACAATCCAGTGCTTTCTTTATTGATTTTTAAGGGAGATTGCTCGCCAAGGACTTAGCCGACATATTTTTGACAACCCTAAGCTAAATACAAATTAAAATTTAAAAAATACACTCCTAGTTGGACTGTTTTGGACTTACAAGTTAGTGAGGAAAAAAACCTAAAGTCTAGATCAGATCTCCCCAAACTATGGCTCGCGTACCAAACCTCGAATGTCAAATAATTCGTTAGCGATACCCAAGTTTATAAAAGAAAGTAATACACCTTTCTTCGTTTACCAGGATTCAATACCAAGAGAACAAGGGACTCATATTGAATGATTTGAACCAGCTGTTCGTTTTGGATAATGTAAATTTAATAGGGGAAACTATAGATGACCTACACAGGAACACCGATGTTCTAGTAGAAGCTTGAGATGAGATAAGTCTACAGACGAACGTAGAGAACACAAAATATATGATAAAGAGCCGAAACAAAGAAGACGAAGGAAATAGATCATAGAGAAAGTAAACATTTTCAAATACTTGGGGGTATATGTAACAAGCAAAAGCCTTGGTCACGGAAGAAACAAAAAGTCACTTAGTATCGAGAAATGCATGTTTCTATTCAGTCCAGAAGCTTCTAACGTCATAATTAAGACCAAGAAAGCTAAAATTGAAAATATACAGAACGGTTATTCTGGCGGTAGTACTTTACCCTTGTGAAAGTTGGAGTACGACCCTAGCAGATGAACAATTGTGAGTGATTAAAAACAAGAGTTTGAAGAAGATGAACACTGAAAATCTGGACGAGATGATAGGAAATGAAGTAGACTGCATAATTAAAACATACATACTGTACTCCACATACTGTACAATTCATTCGATAGTATAATAACAATGAAATCAAGACGGCTAAGATGAACAGATTACATAGCTCGGATTGGAGAAAAGAAAAATAATGGTTGGAAAACGGAGGGAAAGAGGCTGTTTGGAATACCAAGAGGTCGTCAGAAGGACAATTTTAGAAGGAACACTCGAGAGGTAGGTGCTCTTGATGGAAACTAGCTTTCTGTTACCCAGAATAGAATCCAAATTCTCCTATTACCAATTTTATTTTACACCCTATCTAACACGTTCGAGTTATCTTCTTTACTACTTCCCAAAATTACATTTTCTTCCAACCGAGCGGCCGTAGCTCAGTGGTAGAGCGTTGACTTAGCATTCGGGAGGTCGTGGGTTCGCTGAGTAACCGACCATCCTGACTGAAGTTTTTTCATTTTTTTTTCTCAATTACACCAGGCAAATGCTGGGATGGTGCCTTCAACTTAGGCCCTGGCCGATGCGACCTAACCTCAGCAGATCCAACACATGATACATATCTTGCAACTGTTTTAATTCTTCTTTATCATCACAGTTAATATTTGTCTTTGACATTAATAATTCTTACGCCTGACGAGTGTGTCTTCTCGTTTCATATTTTAACTCTGAAAACTCACAATTAGCATTCAAAACAAACTTTTTTTTTTGGTAATAATTGACCTACAAACGTTAACGAGTTCATTCAGAATCCAAAGAAGTATTTTGCGATCTTATCCGTACGTTTCTAAAGGTCCTTTTTCAAAACTACGTCTCCAGAATCAACTAAAAAAAAAAAAAGTCTTTAAAATTACTTGAAACGGAATCATTGCAAAGCAAAGCACGTTCGTTAGTGCATGAAAAAAAAAATGTTTATATCCAACACAAATCCAAAGTAATTACATGTCGTTTTCCTTCACTATAGAGGTAATGTAGAGGACAAAAAAATATATGCATACTTGCTACACTTTTTTTTTTTTACTTAAATTAATTCTGTTTGAGTTTTATGTAGTTCCTGAAATGCTCCTTTGAAATGGTTGTCTTGATCAACGAACTGAAAACCACTTTTATATAAACTTAAACACTTTGGAACCTTTAATGAGAATTCCTGTTGCTAATGAGAAATATGAAGCCGTCATATATATTTGGTTTCACTAAAATAATTTTAACTTACAGAAATGCTCAAATTGAGTGGCTGTAGGCTATTTTTATACCTCTCGAAATATCACAGTTCCTAAGACGTCTGTTTGCAGTAAACTTTAAGTAGCATTCCAATAATATTGAAAGTAAAAGATGCTGGTATCCATCTACTAAAAAGTTTCCCAAAAGTTGATGAATTTTAGTGTGAAATACTGACAAGAGAATAATGGTTGTTATATTAGATTATGATACAAATAGGGCAGGGTGAGCCGATGAAGATTTGCCATTATCTTTCTTAGGATGAATGTGATAGTGAATTCAAAGCCACTTGAATGGGCACAGGGATCAAACCGCGGACGCCATATTTACAAGACGATGAGTGTGGTAATGTATTTAGTGAGGACACTGTTATTACAATGATGATATAAATATGTCAAAACTGGAATGACTCCGGAAAGAGACCTCATTCTTTTTCTATGGTTCCAGAGTTAGACAACCTTTCAATGTATATCCCAAGCCTCTCGAATAGTTTGTTCTACTTCGAGTTTATATTTGTAGATCTCCACATCCCCCATGAGCCGTTCACATCCCATCCTAAGAACGAAAAAGAAGGGAAATTTTCTGCAAAGTTTCGAAAAGTGATTGTGAAGAAGAATGAAGATCAAATAGACGGACAGAATTAACAATTAGGAGGTACTGAAACCTTATGAGAATCATAGAAAAAGAAGAAGACAAAAATTGGGTTGGCTACATCCTAAGAAGGTATCCTTTAGAAGTGTTATGGAAAGTCGCATTGATGGAAAGAAAAGGTTTGGAACATTAGAAGAAGTAGAGGAAGAAGAATATTGGAATAAGAAGAAATTGGTTTTGAATATTGGAGGAAGAAGAAGGTTTGTAATATTGACGAATGTGAGAAAAGGAGTGAGCAAGCAACAGATGAAAAAGGTACAGGACATGAACTGCTTGGAAATGGATATTGTTCAGTTGATTTTGCGATAGGACAGAAAGAGCATAGAAGAAATTATACAGGTTTCGAATTATGGAGGTTCTACGGTAAATTTATAAAAAAATAAAGAATGCTACATAAAAATATTCAGTCTTTTTCATTAACCTCTTGAAATTCGATTAAGAAACACATTTTATCAATACTTCGTACACTTTTATTCATATTCACGATTTAATATTACGAAAAACACATAAAGTTTATTTATCTTTAAGAAATATTAAAAATAGATTTATCTACGAACGAAATGAAATCTCAGTTCTGTTATGTTTTTAATAACATTTTCGATATAATATTTTTCCTCATTTATTAAACTTATATTTCATGATAATAATTTTAATGATAAACCATTAATCTTACTAAATAGTTTATTTTAGAATATTACATTAACATTTTATGTTGCTATATTTTCTCTATATTAAAAGATAATGTCAAAATATGCGTCTTAGACTGCAAATAAATATTTCTTCCTTTGCATCTGGTTCTTATTTTATTTCACTATTCGTAGTGAAAACTATATTATATAGAGTAGGATAAAAAAATGGCCACTGCAATTACGTCAATGGAACGCATGATGGCACTTGCATAATACTCTTTTTCTTATATTCTGAACCCATGAAGTGTGCATTCCGTTGCATTAGAATAGATTTCCATTTTTTGTACGAAAAAAAAAATGTTATTGGTTAAATGTGGTTTATTTTCCCTTTCGTTATATTTAACTCATCTTTCCAAACACCATCTCTTTTCTCACAGTGAACCACCTTCATTTTAAATTTTTACTTCTTTTTATTTCTTTCATTTATTTAAATTTTGTATTAACTTTTCTTTCTTCTTTAGTATCGAACTTTAAACTTTTATTTTCACTAACTTTTCTTTCGCAACGTAGTCTGTCTCTTATGTTTTCTAAAACACACTTGCACTATATCATCTGTTCTTTTGTGCACTTCTGTAAGAAGAATTTTATTGAGATGAGCGAGCGTTAGCGATTGTCACCAAGTTTCATACAGTGGTAGCGGTTGTGATGGAGAACGTTTATAGAGTTAGAAATTAGCGAAAACGTGTACTGTTTCCGTGGGAACGGTACATAAACCACATTTTTACGAATTACGCAGGAATGGCTGAAGATATTCCATCCAAAATCGGTTTTCTAATAGAATGGGCAACTCTCCATGTTGTAACTAGGTCAGAAATTTCACCTTATTAACGTTTCCATGGTAATGGATCTCAATTATTAAAAGTTAAATTCACGTCTCAGGTGAGAGCGATTAAACCAATCTGCTTCAGATTTGATACTATGGTAGTTGTGTTGGAGGATGTTCATAATGATAAAGATTAGCGATAGCTTGTATGGTTTCCATGGCAACGTTACTTTTGGAAAAACACATTTTTCACAATTTACGTAGCAACGGCTGGACTTAACTCGTTCAAAATTTGTATTCTCATAGAGTAGACAATTCAATCAGCTGCACAAGAAATGCCAGCTTGTCACTATTTTCATGGTAACGAAATACAATTTATAAAACTTAAGTTTGCACCTCTTGAAAACGGTTGGATCAATATTTACTTCAAACCTGGTACGATTATATAGAGTTCCCTTAAGATTTAAACCAAATTATAATGTTAAATAAATACAGTTTCTATAGTAACAAAATTGGATTATTAAAACCATATTCGAGTATTACATAGGAATGATTGATTCTATTATAACGAATCTTCACGTAATTATATATCATATGAACCGTGCATCGTAAACAGTTGGAACCTGATCCGCACCGACAACGCTGATAAGAAAAACAAATGAAGATATGAGTATATATAGCTGTTTCTCCATATTAATGACTTCTTTGTTTTTAAGAGATATAAAACAATAAAAAAATTCAAACGCCCCGTGGTTTTAAGGGATTCAAACCTGCTCTAATTTGAAATTTTATTTATGTCCTTTAGGCATCTAAGGCTCAGGCTGGGATAGAAGAGGGGGAAAGATGCGGGAAAAAATCGGTCAGGGACAAAGTTGAAGTTACCATCCAGCATTTGCCTGCTTTAATTGAGGGAAACCCATGGAAAAAACCTCAGTTTGGATGGTCGGCCGCTGAGGTCAATCCCAGGACCTCCCGCATGTAAACCAAAGCTCTGCCACTGAGCCACGGCCGCTCGATCATCCTTCACTACTTAAACCTTTTCAAAAATTATTACTACGCGGAGAGCTAAAGCAGTTTCACTAATTTAAACTGGAGAACAAAGTTCTTACCTCTACAATGAGTAAAGATTATTTTAACAAATGATATTCTCATTTCATTTGAAACAAAAATGTAATTAGAAGCTATAAAAGGAATTCAACAATTTGTTTAAAAAATCAAATTTGTATTAATGTTTTCTAATAATGGGGGAAAAAATGAAATTATTCTTCCTGAATAAGGCTGCAAAAGATTTCTTCTGAAAAATTAATTGTTGAAGGGGGTGTTAACATTTTCATTATTGTAAATTTTGTGTTATTGTTACATGTATATTTTTTAAATATTTGTATACAGTTACTTTCTCAAAGTGAAACTACGTTTTGGGTTTACGGTTAAAACTTGTAAAAACATTAACAATTAGCTCTGTAACTCTCATTCCTGTCATTCGTTCAAGTACCGAATGACGACGAATGACCACGATTCCTTTGGAAAAGTAGAGGTCCCAGTTGCAGAGCAAATTATTAATGTTTACAAGTTTTAAATGTAAACTTAAAGCGTAGTTTCACGTTGAGAAAGTAACACAAACAAATTTATACATGTAACAATAACACAAAATTTACAATAATGAAAGTTTTAATGCTATTTCGTCCCCTGAAAAATTAATTATTGAAAAAAAAGCTTTTGCAGCCTTGTTCAGTAAACTAAATTCAATTTATCTTCAATATTAGAAAACAGTTAAACAACTTCATTTTTTTTTTTTCGTTCCATAATGTACATACTACTCTTAAAGTGACTATGTTGATCAGGAAGAAAGCAGTATAATTTTCTGGATAGTTACTGTGGCAGATGAGTTCAAACTGTCGCTGACAACCGATAGATGGATGAATATGTTGGTCAAGAGAAAGAGGTGTGTCAGCACTTTTCAGTGAGGTCTCCAACAAAATGTTCTGTTCGAGACGTTTTCGAATGGGCTAATAACGGTAGATGAAGCACCTACAATTTCAACTCTGCCCGGCAGAGAAGTTCTGTCTCTCTCTCTCTCTCTCTCTCTCTCTCAGTCTTTCTCTTATGTGTAAAAAGACTGAAGGAGCGACAGAGGGGGAGAGAAACTCAATGAAGGTAACTAGTTGACAGATTCCGTGCATTCTGATGTCTGAGCAGAATAAAGAACAAGAGGTTCAAATTGACAGATTTTAACAGCTCCTGGTGTCGGCGATACTCAGAGAATACGGAAAGAATGTTTTCACGAAGGAGTGGAATGTTAAAAATGTAAAATCACAGGTTTCCAAAGAAACGGGTTACCTCCATTTTGTAAAAGATGTACACTCAAGTTTACAGAAAACTGGCCGATGCAAAAATTCTCTTACTACAAAAGAAAAATTGAAAGAACCTGACAACACTGAAATCCGTGACAAGTTGAACTTATGAAACGTTCATTTTGAATCTGCATCAACGGTGTTGCCAGATACTGAAAAATTGTGGTTAGAAAATTTCCATTAGTCTTTTCTATGAATGTTCTTCACGAGATGATACACAAAATTTTAGATGTCCCCAGAGGTGTCTCGCGTAGCATCATGATGCTGATAGCAATATTTTCTTCAGATAATGTTAGCTTTCTCCATTTGTCTAAGTTTTCTCTCCTTCTAAAAATTCGAACCGGATTTCTTTTTCTATACCTTTGGCATTTGTTATGGAACAACTCATTGGGACTGTATTACACGTTGTGGTATCGAAAAGTATCCGAACTAGTTCTATAGAAAATGACAGACTAACGAGTGAGTACCTTCTACCTCAAAGTCGTCGCCTTAGGAGTTGATACAACGGTCCCATCGATTGATTTTTTTTTGTTTTGTTGCCTTTAGGCTCAGACTCAGGCCGGGATACAGTGGTTAAAGGATATTGAAAGGTAGTCGGCCAGGGCCTAGTTTGTAGGTAGACCTACTATCCCGGCATTTGTCTGATATGACTAAGGAAAATCATTGGATAAAACTTCAATGAAGATGAGCGGCCGCTGGGGAGTCAACGCTCTGCCAACTGAGCTACGGCCGTATGGTATGGAAGTGGCGTTTCGTCGTTGGGCCATTTTCCGGGCCGCCGTTGGTCCCCCGGTATAGGGACGTAATCCCGTCCAGCACCCGCCCGACAACGTCGGCTCCTTATCGGATTATTTCAAAACATGACGTTTAAAACCCGACATCAGCCCCACCTTAGCCGACCAAACGCCGCCGTTGGGCCGACATCACCTGGCTTGCTGAGCACGAGTTAATCTAGGAGTCATTCATATAAAATAATGATAGATAGTAAATTCAATTCTCTCAATCTCTACCGTGCCATCTGGAATCAGTCTAACCGAACTAGGATTGAAATAATGCTAGTATGTAGTTGTAAGAGTTGTTTCCGCGTTCGATTCAAAAACCGAGAAAAGCACGGAGTGCGAGCTGAGCAGCTATTGGTCCACATGAGATTAAAAGTTTAGATATTTCGCATGACTTACTAGCATCACTTCATTTCTAGTTCGTCTGAAAAGACTCCAGGTGGCATGAAAGAAAAGAACAGAATGGGAATTCGCTACCTGTTTTCTATGATTCGTAAATTAATTCGTTTGATACTCGAGATTAAAATGTTTTAGCCCTAAGCATTTCAGGAGCTTGAATCTTACTTGTCGAACTTTCCCCATCAGATTGCAGCACAAACGAAGCAGAAAATGGGGAGATGGCCGTTTTGAACAGGATGGGTACTATTGGCATATCTCCCCTACTCTTTTATGTCACGGAAAGGATTTTTTTTAGAGGGAAGCCAAAATCAAAAGGTAACAAACAAACAACATACTTTCCCCAAACTACTTACTGAAGGATATTCGTATAATATTTTTCCTCTTCACTTCAATTTTTCCTTTTCATATTTCACCTTTTACTTCGGCTACTTTTACCCCTACGTTTTCCTCTCTCTTTTATCCACCGCTCTTCTTCATCATCATCATCTTCCGTGGACTGCTTTATCCTCATTTTTTCTTCCACTCCGTCAAATCGAGGAAGTTCCCTCTTTCGTTACGTCATAAGAATGACGTACGGAGGATGGGTGAACGTAGAGGAGAGGATGTTTAAGTGTGTCTATGACAACTAACATAAGGGAAGGATGTCATACAGTCAATGGTAGAATTTTTCCCCGTTGGGACAACGTATGAGGGATAGAGACAGAGAAAAGTTAGAAATGAGGACAGATAGATAGCAGTGTAGCCATCTCATGATTCAAAAATGTATTTATGCCATAATAAAAAAAATGTAAAGAATAAATTATAATGGCAAACGTCAGTGTTGTAATTGAAGGGGGGCAAAGCGGGTAAATTCCCAGGCATCTCCTAGATACTTCCCCAGAACCTCATTGCCTTTGTGATTTCTAGTGGGGGGGGTACTTGTTAATAGCTTGATGAACGTAAAATAAAAGATGACCTTTACATTACAAAAGTAAAATAAAATATA
Source organism: Lepisma saccharinum (assembly GCA_022664845.1). NCBI lineage: Eukaryota > Metazoa > Arthropoda > Insecta > Zygentoma > Lepismatidae > Lepisma > Lepisma saccharinum. The sequence goes on from JAGDQP010046053.1 coordinate 15,320, forward strand.
ATTAAAAGAATCATAATATTCAAAATTACTGAGCTGGAATGTGAATAAAATTTTGTAGCAGTGACTTATCAGTATCATCGGACAGTAACATGTCCAACATCTAT
>JAGDQP010046054.1:534-15423 GCA_022664845.1 Lepisma saccharinum
TAGATTCAAGAACTCGGTAAACAGCTTGTACACAGCAAAAATGGCTGTGTTTATTTAGCACTTTTTGATGTCTAGGGGGGTGATCACTATTTTTTTATTATTATTAAATCAACAGCGTTTATTGTGTGATTTCGGTAATTCAACACTGTCAGAGTGTTGGTATGATATCCTCCATTATATTGAATCAACACTGACAACTCATCCATTGTGTTGAAACACCAAAACCAACACCGTTTGGGACACCGAAAAGTGTTGAATTAACACAGCCATTTTTTTTGCTGTGTAAAAAAAACAGGTAAAATTATTATCCTTAATTATAAATTATTCTTTAGTGATTTTTTTATTTTTCAGTATTCTTTGTGAAAATTATATTTCAGTGATTTTTTTAACAGTCATCAAAAAACCTGAAGACAAAATACAAAAAACTTAACTGATTTGAAAGCAGCTTTGTTGTAAATAAATCTCTATGTATAATATTGAAAGTGACTATGTTTACGTGGGCATCATGCAAAAAGTGCTTGACCGATTGGAATGATTTTTCGCACATGATGAGACACTGGACCGGGCTGGAAAGTTATTATATCACTTTGATTCTAACATTATTATTTTCAGAGATAATCGACCATCGAATTCCAATAGCCGTGGTAACAATAATGTAGAATTTAAAAGTAAAGTACGCGGCAACCCACACTACAATGCTGTCCGGCGGGTTGACTAGTTCCAAGTGATGACATTTTGGCATGACTCAGTCTCGATGACTGTTGCCAACATATTTTATTCACCCCGCACAAACGGGCGGGTAAATCAAGTAGTATCTCATTAATAAATTAAAAGTACAAGTAAAATTGAATGCCCTTCATACATCCAATTCGAGACGTGGTATATATTGAGGTACATTATAACCTTCTGTAGAACGAATAAACTAAATTTGACCTAACTTTTGTTCATTTAAGGGTGAAAAATTCAACTAAAATTTTATACGTTTCAAAGTGGAATTATGGTTGATAAATATACTTAAATTCAGCTCGTTCTAAGAACGTTAGGGTTAAAGATATGTTTACCTGATTTTCACCAAAAATGCCTCCTGGTCGTATTACGGAAACTTTGAGCGAATCCGGTGGGGGGTTCAGCCACCATCGTTAAAATTTAATGAATTGTTAAGTAAGTTTAAGAGGTTTAAAATACGAAATGAACACGGGAATAGCAATCAAGGTCAAGTTTTAAGAAAGTTTTAAGAAAAACGCCTTTGAAAATTTATGTTCTAAATACTAAATTATGTTTATATGTAATAGAAATTGAAATAGTGGAATGCATAGAATGGTGCTTTCTTACTAATTAAACAATGGTGTTTCTTTATAAACTTGGCCAGTAACAATGACAAATATAATATACACACACTTTGTGTCAATCGTAATATCCTGCAAAAGAACCAAGAGGTCGTGCATCCTAACCAAGCTTTCTCCAGGGATTTTATATCAACATATATGGGGCCTGCTATACGCATAAAATGTGATTTTTTTTATTTTCTAAAATTTATTTAAAAAAATTAAGGAACCACATATAAGCCCTTATATTTTGTATACATTCAATATATTTTGATATGTATTAATAGTGTACAAAAGATCAACGTTGACATTCAATCCCTTCAGTGCGAAACAAAACATTCTTAAAATAGGATTTTTTTCTGTTTAGACAATCACATTTGGATACCATTTTGAGCAGTTCAATTACGTTTTAGACTTTTCACTGAGATGACTAAAATTATCAAGGAAGAAATTGTTTTTGTTTGAATGTCCTATGATAAGCAACCAAGCTGGACGATCTCAGATGGACTGACCCGTAGTTTGTATAAGATCGCGAAAACCATGGTCTTATCCATAGTTTACAACACTGTGGTGTGTGCTTTAAGTATGTTCTTTATCAACACTAGAAGATGTCAAATAGTTAAAATCGGGTCACCCAAAACTTTGATACGTTACCCAACTTACTCGGTAACTCGGTCTTGACACAAACTACTACACTGACCCGATGATCGAATTTGGACCCAGTAACCCAATCTTGACACGATTTGACACAGTCGTTTTTTTCCTGTCTCTTGAATCAATATTTTAAGTTATGAGGTTCACAAATTCTTACCTTTCCTAGGAGGAGTTATTTACACATATATATGGGGATATGTTTGTTCTTCCCGGAGATATGATATTATTCCCATATCTTACTATTTCTAGGAAGATATTGGGATAGTATGTTTAGTCTTCAGAGGATGTATCATGCCTGTTTCCGTTCACCTCTAAAAGAAACACTTTTCAGATCCAATAATGTATAACAAAGGAAGGCTTTAAAGCAATGCTTTGTTCACCGATTCACTGGAGCAGGCCAGGTCCCAAACAAACCCGATGGCACTGTCCAAAACTTGACCCGTTACAGCTATGGAGCCTACAATGAAACAAAATGAAAAGAGAAAACAATTAGTAAAATCTGGGGTTTCATCTTACTTTCTCAGAACAAACTGGAGAATGCTCGGGTTTTTTTTTTTGTTTTTTTCTTTTACAAACTGCACGAAACCTTTGACATATATTTTTAAGGATCATGTTTGTTTGCAAAATGAGCAAACCTCGCACGTTAAACTACTTCATTGTTACTATAAGGTGGCATTATTCGCTGATTTTTGGGCTTTTGATTGACCTTGATTGTTATTTCCGTGTACCCTTTATTTATAAAATTCGCTAATATTAATGATTGGTAAGACCCAGCTGATAAAAATTAATAATGATTTTTTTTTCTCTTTCTCTCTTTACAGGTAAGTCATTGTTTTGAACTTGAGTTTTTGCAAACTCCGCATAGATACATCCTGAATGTTATGTAAGTATTATGAGAGATTGTTTCTGTTACTGTAATCCTGAGATTCTACCAGGATTTTCAATTTGCGGGGTGTAAAGCCAAAATTGGGCGGTGTAAGTAGAGTATATCAGGGTTTCTATTGATTTGAAGATCTTAAACATTTATAAATTAGGATGTTGTGCTGGAAAATTTGGAGGGGTGACACCCGCTCTCATTGGAGCAGAATCCCTCATGTAATCCTTTCACAATCTTACATCAAACAGAATGATGTGATTAACGCTTTTAATAGTAAAGCTTGCAGTAAATTCACCCTAATAAAGACTCCTGTCGTTCTGAGAAAAATTGAGAATTATATACATAAGATGTGTCAGAAGTCACTACCTATTTGTATACATATTGACATTACATGCAGATAATCTTGTTGGAACCATACTGTATATTTCAGACGTCTCGCTTCCCTTCTTCATAAGCCCCTAAGTGCGTTGTGTATTTTCTACCTTGCGGTATTCCTTCACCGGCATCACCGCGGTCCTCTCTTGAGTTAAGAAAGAGATAATTACCGACGGTTAAACAGTTAAACTTGATAAAGCATCTAATACATACTCATAGTTAAAGAACAGTATAAATGAAAGAAACAGCAAAGTATATTAATATTTAATTACATCCGAAAACGATATTTTAGTTGAATAACGAGGAGGAAGGAGGGAAGTAGATTCTTTAATATGCTTCTTTCAGTGTGAATTAGTGGCGGCTCAACAGGTGGAGTTGGTGAAGTTTAACTTCACTTATTATTTTGATATGCATTAACTGAATAAGCATTAATAAGTATTGATTGGGCCAGAAAGTCAGTCAACATTATCTAAGATCGGATAATGGCATTATCAGTATCCTGTCTAATCCCAGGATAAATGTTAATGAACAAGGATAGTAAGAACGAGTTGATGGATATTTGTAGTACTTCTCCTATTATTTGTGTCACGAGCCGCCACTGGTGTGAATAACAATTTATTGGTAATAACAGCAGAAATAGGCGAAGAATTTCTAAGATGAATTAGTATGATTGAAGTTCATCAACAAAAATTCATAATAATCATATATTAATGATAGAGAAGGGCATTTGTAATTAATCTCATATAAGTAATTTCCGTATTAGCAATTATCCCGTGGTTTTTCATTCCAACAAGTCTCACCAGGGATTACATTTCTTATAAGTATAGATAGATGAATAATTTTCAGGTAAAAATAAACAATATAATAAATAAAAACAGTAGAATTTCACGATCCGCGTATTCAAAAAAATTAAACCTCAAGAAACCACACGGAGTAGATAAATGGTTCTTAACATTTTGTGTATATTAATTCCCGAAATTTTGATATTTTGCTTTCATCCATGAATTATGAGTTGTACTCAAGAAATTAAACAATTGTTATTCATTGATTCACGAGAATAATGTTTAAACAATCAAAAACATATAATTCGTCTTCAAAATTCTATCATCGGACTCACGTAGTACGCAGTATGTTAAAATTTAGTCCACAAATCATCTATAGAACGAACGAACGAACGAACGAACGAACGTGAAGGTGCGAACTTCATGATCACACAGGCATTCATTGTGTGCGTTAGGCGGTATTTGTGCAAGGTTTATGTCTAAAGTTTTAAAACGTTACTGGAAGCAATTATTTACCACTTTTAGCTACTCAAGAATTTTACCCTTGTACCTCAAGATTGTTTAACATTTTCACTCACTAAATTTAAACACCTTTATTTAAGACATTCTACTGTTCCTAATAATAATAATAATAATGCACTACTACTTACTACTACTACTACGAACTACTTTCCCATATGTATTTATTACTAATCCTCTACTTACCCATTTCGATTTACTATTTCACCAAATTCATAACGAAGGTATATCTCACAGACACAAATTCGTCCGAAAGCTACCGTTATTAGTGAAACACTTAAACCTTTTGTAGTTCGAGCTGAAATATGGGCCCCTTTAAATAACCCAGCGACCCGGTTCGACGCATGATCCGAATGACCCAATTGATCTGGTCTTGGATCGATGATCCAGGCTTGAAACAAATGACCAGAATGACTCTTGTGACCCGACGATGTCATGATCAAGTATGACCTTTCCGGCGTCGGATTTATTGTGTGCTCTTGAGGGGGTAACACCCCCGATCCCGGTCACCTCTGAAGGCAGCATTGTTTCATTGGAAAGCAACAGTGTATAATAGGGAAAGAATTAACAAACTTTGATTTTTCCTCCGGGAGACCGGGTCGAAACTTGGTCAACGAGCCAGTCCGGATCCCGATCAAAAACACGGTTAAAAAGTTGACGTGACCCGTTTAGGCTCTGTTTGAACTCACTTTTCAAAGTTCGTCAGAACCAACAACGAATAACAAAAACATCTTCTGATCACATAATACCACACTGGCCGCCAACCAGAGCTATTAAACGTTATACACACTGTATCATCACCGATCAATAATATAAAAATACTAAAATTGAAACAAAAATGATGATTATTATTATTATTCATTACTGATTTTTTCAAAGTTTGTAAATATAAAATACTCTTTGAGAGGATATAAAAAACTAGAGTAAACTGGTGTATGACACTGGAGGGATTCGGTTGAGATGTACTTTATATATATCTTCTTGAAACGCTTATATGACTCACATTCAATAGCATTTGCTCTCAAGTTCTTGCTTGTACACTGTAAGTTGAAGTGGATCGCCTTTCTAAAAAGTCCCTCCAAAGTACAACTGCAACATGTTCTGTCTAGCGAAAAGAGAACTAAATGCAAATAATTCCATCTAATATTGCACGCAAGTATCAGTAGTTTAAGTATAAAAGTTTAAATTGACACAGGATGTGAAGTTGTTTACTGCAAGCTCTTTGGAAAGCAATCCCCCCCCCACCATCTATTTCTTTGTATGGCCTGCATGTCTGTCTGTCTGTAGATAGATAGCCATATACACCAGCCTCTATATCTGTATTCTTCATTCACTGTCGGGTATCTTTATGCACAGTTTACGAGTTCCTATTCATGGTCTATTTTAAGCCTATTAGCACGGTGAGTTGGAACCTAGAGCAGAAAACGATAAATCGTCTTAAAATTCTCCACCTCAACAACAATAACATTTGTCACTACTGGCACCAAAAATAAAGACAGTTTCCCTTGCATTTGTGGATTTAAAAACAAAATCCTTTGTCCACTTAATTCCAGGCATTCGAGAGAATAAGACAATGTCACGCGCTCTGAAATTAAAGTAACGTAATCATATGGATTATCTAAATAACTTTAATACTTATTCGTTGCCATGGAAATCACATTACTCCTTGTGTGCATCGTTGCACTTTCACATAACTCTTAACTCACCACGAGGGACAGTAGGATTTCGTGTTTAAATTCCATGAGGGAAAATGTTGAAAATTCGTGAGTGCAAGGTAAAATTTATTGAATACAAGGGTAAATTTTTTGAGTAGCTACAGATGCTAAATAATTGCTTCCAATCACGTTTTAAAATTTTAGACATAAACTTTGCACGAACTCACACCATGAATACTCTTGTAATCATGTAGTTCGTATTTTCCCCGCTAGATGGAAAACTATTTTCGCAAATTTGCTGCCATCTATGGAGAATTCAGTGTACTACATTCTAACATTCTCCATGCTACGCGAGACCGGTACTATATTTGTTTTGAAGACGAATTTGTTCGATTCTTTAGTCATTATTTTCGTGAGTGAATGAATGAATGAATGAAAATTTATTGAGTAGATCTCAGAATTCGTGGATGGAAGCAAAATGTTCAGATTTCTCGAGTATGTTAAAAAAGTACGTTTTCACAGAATGTTAACATCCTTCTCTCTACTCCGTGTGAATTCATGAGTGTTTAAAATTTGTGCGAATTCGCGAGTTTCTACTAATCAACAAACTTTCGCACCCTGCTAATTATAGTTCAAAGTAATTATTTGTGTAGTGATATTCTTATCCCTCCTTCATTAGTATCCCACCTGTTTGGACAAGTTGCCGGCAGTTTTTACGGGAACACACAAGAACTGTTGTCATGCCTCAACCAATCCATTGATTTGAGAGCAATGGAGGAACAAATCAATAGATAATTAATTTGCGTACTCTCAAAGAGGTCCTCATTCTTTTTTAAAATTTATTATTTCTTACCAATTATTGTAACAAGCCGACCCTTTCCAAATAAACGTCAGAATGCAAATTTATCTACACCTCAAAGCATTAAATTTACGCTCACTTTTCTTCTGTATAATTTTCCATTTCCGAACAGCATTTGTACACCTTTGTATAATTCTTCTACACAGAAATTAGTGTGTTTGGACAAATAGTTTGATCTAGTCGTGCAGAGAAAATATACACATTGGAGGGAGTGGAGACAGAACCAAAGTATTACCTTCTTACTCTCTCTCTCTCTCTCTCTCTCTTTCGCTATCTGAGATGCAAAGAGCAGAGTACAATTGCCCCTTTTCGCGTTCTACACTATGTGATCAAAAGTATCCGGACACCCTGCCAAATGTGTGTTTATCATAGATGGCGACATAAAACAGCTATCTACTTCATGGAACACATGCTCAGTAATATCATAGACCTCATAATAGATAGACTTAGCACGCTTTCCCATTTCTGTTTGCGCTAAAACTAATGTTTTTTTTGTCAGAGCACGTGATTTTAAATTCATCCGCTAGGTAGCTCTGGCATAGACGTCATATTCTATTATAAGATCAATGTCATGGAATTTAAAATCACGTGCTCTGACTAAAACACATTAGTTTTAGCGCAAACAGAAATGGGGAAGCGTGCTAAATCTATCCCATTATGAAGTCTATGGTAATATCAATACTCAGCAGACTGCGCAAGACAACAGAATGGGACCGTATGAGGAACTCACAGACTTTCAACGTGTGCAGGTGACTGGTTGTTACTTGTGTAAGAAGTCTGTGCAGGAGATTTTTACCCTGCTGTACATCTCTATGTCTTCTTTTCCGATGTTATAGTGAAGTGGAAACACTAAGTGAGGTGTACAACCAAACAGCGTGCAGGCCGAATTCCCATGTTGACCTCTAGAGACTGTCGAGTGTTAAAGAGGGTCGTACAGCGTGATCGTCAATCATCCATCGCCATCATCACACAGAATTCCAAACTTCATCAGTGTCTACTCCATGCACCATGACTGTTTGACTCGAGGTACTGAAACAGTTTTCATGGTCAAACAGCTGGCCATAAGCAACACATCACATAGGTAAATTTCGGTGGTGGTGGGGCTACAGTGTGGTCATGTTTCTCCTAGAGGGGTCTTGATCCCCTTACCTCTCTACATGGCAATGTCACGGCACAACGTTATGATGACATTTTAAGCACTTTCCTGCTGCGTACCATCGAAGACTAGTTCGAGAATGACCATTTTGTCTTTCAACACGACCGAGCACTCGTTCATACTGCATGGATTGTGAGGGGGTAGTACTTTGACTATAATAACGTCCCACTTATGGATTGGCCTGCGCAGAGTCCTGATTTTAAACCGATAGAACATCTCTGGGGCGGTTTGGAACGCCAACTTTGAGCTAGATCACACCGACCCATATCGATACCTCTTCTCAGTTCGGTGCTGTGCGAGGTATGGGGTGCCATTTCCCATGAAATCTTCCGCCACGTGATTGGAAGTATGCCTGCGAGAATGCAGGCCATCATCAAAGCTAAGGATGGGCCAACACCGTATTGACTGTCAATGTTCCTGATGGAGGGCAGCCCAAGCTTGTACTTCATGTTCAAGTGAGTATCCGGATACTTTTGAGCACATAGTGAATATATAATAGGTTTACCTCAGACCTATTAACGGTACGCCTCAGACCCTGATCAATAATTGCAGCACGCCAGATAGTAGAAGTGTTGGACGAAATCGACTGCAAAGAGTACAATAGTTGAAGAGTACTTCGCTAGGTGATGCTACTCATTATCATCATCATCATGTGCTCTGGACAAACTGGCAGGTCTTCAAAAACAAGTTTAAATCTCTATATTTATCGCAGCCTCGCTATGTTCGTGTGATTTATCTATCTTTGTGGTCTCAACAACTTTCATCCCTATTTTCTCTTTCCTTCAACTGCACTGGGAGTTACATTCTTTGGTACAAAACATCTATACATAACCAATGTCTTAATCGATTTCTTTTCCTTTTCTGTATTGTCTCAATATTTTTGTGCCTCTCGCCTAATCTCTTCAGCACTCACTCTGTTGTGTTCAGCAGATTTACTACCATTCTTTCTTCCCATCCTTGTTTCTAAGGCTTCTGAATTTCTGCAATAATTAAACAAATTAACAGTCGTCCTTTTTTCGCTCAATTAAATTAAAAGGAAGTTAGGGACACAATTGGGAATTACGTCATAATCGCATGAACCCTAACTTTAACAATATCGTTTAGAGGTACAAGGTACAAGGTACAAGGTAGAGGTAACCTAGAAGTACAAAATTATCGGGCTAATAGCAAGCCAATACTTGCCCAATAACGCGAATATAGATCTGAATAAACGTGATTGATGTTGGCTTGGTATGATATTTCGGCATTCAATGCTATTCTGAAACTTTAAGAAACGTATGTTCTAGTTCAATAAAAAAATGAGAAAAAAAGTATTGAAATTGCACGATATCAGTTGAGACTGGCCAATATCGTTCCGAAGAACGTTGTGTATGTTTAAAAACATCTAGGCAATGGAAAAATAACACATGCTACGTATAAGACTTCCACATGCTTCATGCTTAAAGTCATTCTGTAACGAAAAGACTCTCTATGTCTCCATATTTCGTGTTTGAATTGATGAACTGCAAAGTTCAACATATTGTTCTTTATGATGGCTCAGTAGCGTAGTGGATAGAACGTCGGATACCCAACCACAAGGTTGCAGGTTCGAATCCAGCCGCAGCGAGGTGGAAAAATTTTCAATTGTACATGAAGACGAGAGAATAATACGTCACAGGATGAGATCAAGGTCAAGTTTTTCCCTAGAACTATTGAAAAAAATACGTAATTCTGTTTATTCGAACAGTAAATATCTGTTAGTGAAAGATATTGCTTTTCTATAGCGATCAATATCGATTGATCACTAATATCGACAATAGTTTGCCAGTTAATCGATATTAGATAACAACATCGATGAAATCGAAAATCATACGTTATTGATATCGGACGTTATTAAAGTGCTATTGAGAAATGAAAACACAAATACGCATTAAACAATCATAAATAACGAATATCATAATAAATTATAATTCTCACAAATCTGTGTACTCTTTATAATCTACTTCCATTGCATTTTAGTCAAATTATTTTTCCTTTCTTATCTCATTAACGTACTAAAATTGTCACTTCTGTCGGCGACATTAACCATAGAATAAGACCAAAAAAATTACGTTCAATATCCCACAAATATTTCTGTAGAAAACATTCAACCCATTCTCTCCCTCCTACTCATCCACAAATAATGGAAATGACGAAATATATTTGTCAACATAAGAAAGAATTACTAACATTTCTCTTTCCATTTCTTTTTTTTTTTTTTGTTGTTGCAGCGGAACAGTTACCAATTAGGGTAGACAAAAAGTCACTGCGAAACGAACGACCGAAACGGGAAAAGAAAAGGGGAAATTGACTGTGCGAGAAAAATAAGAAGTGTCGATGTTCATTTTTTTAATTCTTTTTCTTTTCCTCTTCCTCTCCTTCTCTCCTTCATTCTATCTTTTTCATTCTTTTCTTTATAACAATTGAACTTCAGAGAAGAAGAAAAGAAACAGTAGATGACAAATGAAGATCGTAAATCTACTATTCATGTATAGAAGAGAAAGGGGACAAGAGTAAGTTTGGCATCCTTTTATTGTTTTTTTGGGGGGCGGGAGGGAACGAAATCAGTCTTGAACATAATTTTGTGCCAAGTTCGTTTAGAGATTCACAATTGTTCATTCCTCATTTGCTTGAGTACAAAGAAAGGGAAATGACACATGTTATCAATTTGTGATTCTAAGTACAATAGACATTAATTATGCTTTGCAGTTGTCAGTATCTAATGAAGGCTTTGATAATGAAGAGCAACTAGTTAGTTTTCCGTGATCGTGGTAGGAATTTTGAGATTATTGCTTTCAACAGCGTACTCACGATAATGTAGAGAGAACGTGGGTAGGGAAAATCAAAGATCATCTACAAAATATTCTGAAAGCACCTTTTTCTGTTTTTCTAAATCTTTAATTACTTACTTATATTCCAAATACTAACATAAACGTCACATCTGGGTCAAGTGAGATGTATCCTGTCCAACATTTATAGCAGAGTCTTTGTTTTTGTTTTCAGGGTATGATTAAATAACAGAAAGGGAAGATTAACGCGAATAATAGAAAGTACTCAAGTAAAATCAATTTAAGATGCTGCATCTATGATTAGCGGGTAAAGCTTTATCTGTGATTGTTGGAAAAGCTGAGTCTGTGATTGACTGGAAAAGCTGGATCTGTGATTTCTGGAAAAGTTGAGTCTGTAATTCGCTATAAAAGCTTGATCTGTGATTGACTGGAAAATCTGAGTCTGTGATTGCTGGAAAAGATGCGTTTGTGATTGGCTATAGAAGCTGAGTCTGTGATTGTTGGAAAAGCTGAGTCTGTAATTAGCTATAAAAGCTGGATCTGTGATTGACTGGAAAAGCTGAATCTGTGATACCTGGAAAAGTTGAGTCTGTAATTCACTATAAGAGCTTGATCTGTGATTGACTGGAAAATCTGAGTCTTCGATTGCTGGAAAAGCTGCGTCTGTGATTTTCTATAGAAGCTGAGTCTGTAATTAGCTATAAAAGCTAGATCTGTGATTGACTGGAAAAGCTGGATCTGTGATTTGTGGAAAAGTTGAGTCTGTAATTTGCTATAAAAGCTTGATCTGTGATTGACTGGAAAATCTGAGTCTGTGATTGCTGGAAAAGCTGCGTCTGTGATTGGCTATAGAAGCTGAGTCTGTGATTGTTGGTAAATCTGAGTCTGTAATTGGCTATAAAAGCTGAGTCTGTGATTGTTGGAAAAGCTGAATCTGTGATTGGTTATAGAAGCTGAGTCTGTGATTGTCTATTGAAGCTGAGTCTGTGATTGCTGGAAAAGCTGAGTCTGTAATTGTCTATAGAAGCTGAGTCTGTGATGGTTGGAAAAGCTGCGCCTGTGATTGGCTATAGAAGTTGGATCTGTTATTGACTTGAAAAGCTGGATCTGTGATTGCTGCAAAAGCTGAGTTTCTAATCTATATAAACAAAAATGAATGTGACGATGTTTGTTCCCTCATCACGCCAAAACCGCTTTACAGATTGCAATGTTTTTTTGCACATGAATAGAAAATGGCTTAGCTTTGGAAGTTATCATTTTTTATAAACCGGAAGTGACTGTGTCGCGAACTATTTAATAAAAACAGTGAAACAAATACATTGTTTGAATTTGTAATTTAACACATCAATCAGACATAGATATTTTTTTTATTTTGCTGTGCGTTTAATTTTGAAAGATTTATAGTAGTATTTGGAGCAGTAGTAGTAGTAGTGGTAGTAGTAGTAATAGTTGTTGTTGTTGTTGCAGTCCCGTAGTAGTATAATTAGTAGAAGTACTTTTATACCAAATGTTCAGGCTATTCCGATAAATAATTATTATTTCAGAGCAAGACAACATTCTCAACAGGGAAATAGGCAACAATTTCAAGCAAACATGGCTCTCTATCGAAATAGAAGGTCCATCAATCAGTGAAGTGTCTCTCCAAGCCAATAAAGACACAAATCTTCTAGCCAATCACAGACGAAAATTTTTCAGCCAGTTAAAAGCACGGATTTTCTAGCCAATCAGAGAAACTCCTCTTCAGACTAATCAAGACAAAGATCTACTAACCAATTACAGGCTTCTAGCCAGACAGTAGTAGTAGTAGTAGTAGTAGTGATACTGATGCTAGATAGTAATTATAGTAGAAATAATGGAAATCGAACTGCTACTACTAGAAGTGGAAATAACTGTAGAGGTAGTGATAGCAGGAGTTGTAGTAGCAGAACTAAACCTTTAATGGTTTTCTGTTTGTGCACTGCAACTCCAAAAACCTAAGTAGTTTCTATGAAAGAAAAAGCATGTAAGGTTACCATGTAAGCAACTATTGTACAAGATGTGTGATATAATTGGCATAGTTTACATTTAAAAGGGAATACACTTTTCAATACATGAAACAGCAATTTTTACAGCAAGGATATGTCAAAAGTACAACTACAAAAACTTTAATAATCTGTATATAACGTCCCTCTTTGTACGATTCTTGAATTACCGTTTCTTCTCTCAGATCTCAAATAACAAAACGCGGTTTTCATTAACACTTCAAGGGGTAATTTTGACGGTACCAAAATGAAGATGGCGAAAATACTCAGACAAAGGTATTTATGCGTAATTTCGTTCTGTTTATTTGTATTTTAGTACGGATAAGTAGATACGTACATTCATACAGCCATGGGAAGGGGTACTGTACTGTAGTTTATCATTGTCTCTCTTAAGCGTTTAAATAACGGATTATCTGATACTCAGAGAACAAGAAAGGACCCAAAACATGCATCATCAAGATGAAAAAGAATAATGACGTCACACTACTTGTCTTTTTTACGCACACGCACACACTAGAGCAAACACAGACAGTTGTCATGGGAACAATTTCGACCCAGTTCTCTTCAACAAACATATGCGTACATACACTACATATGAATACATTTATGTTTCATTTTTTTTTCCATCTTTTACTGATTGGTGTATGAGTTTCAAATACATAGTTACGTAGGTACACACCTTCTCTCTGTCTCTCTTTCTCTCAGACATAAAAGAAAATATAATTTTGTGTTTGCACTTGTATGGGTGTGTGTGGTGCTTACTGTCAGCATACAAATACACGCCCAATAATAATACTGTCATTTGCAAAACACTGAACTCTCAAAGTTGGGTCGAAGTTTTAAAAGGACTGTTGAAAAAAATACAATGATAGTTCCAACCTTGTGTAAATATTAACATTTCAACCCTTTGCGTCATGCAATGTTGAAAAAAAGTTGGCTGGTCTTATGAAATCATTTACAAACAGAAAATTGTTAAATACAGTGTCCTCGAAAAAACATTTGGATGCTTTAATTTAGACATTATGCTTTACAGCCGTACAGAAATTAAACAAATGAATTTTTTTTAAAACGTACCCGAAAATTTAAAAGAAATTTATTTAAAATATAGCCAATCGTAAGGAGTTCTTGTTACTCGAATAGTTATAATGTCTGTTTTTGGTACACCTAATTCTGGATTTAAGCTACAATTGGCAAATAAAAAAGATGAAAATTGATTTTAAAATCATGAATGAAATTCTAAATATTTCCACTTTGGCATTCTCGGCTTTTCTTTTAACACTAAATTGACTAATTTGCAAGCGCCGTACTGCTTCACCGTAGACCACTGCAGGTATTTCAACAGGATTTTCAGTTAGGGGGTGTAAGTGGAATTTTTCACGATGTCTATCGATTTTTGACCGTAAAAATTGATAATTGGGGGGGGGGGGGGATGCTTCCACTCCCACGGGGCCGGAAGTCTGGCAAAATCACTGGGCTACTGTATCTCGGAAATAAAGCAAAGATAGTAATATATCTTCTAAATGTATCAGTCAAATTCTGAAACACCCTATATATACATCATGAAAGACATGTGAAGTTCCAATGCGTAAAACTAATGGAGACAGCTTTGAATCGTATACCCAGCGTTTATAATGTGATTTAAATTTTAAAACCACTTTATCATTGTCTTTAGTACACTTGCGTCTTTTTAGTTATCGAGCCTTTTAATTGGGTTCCAGGTTTGCTTCATAAAAGAACGACAATGCCAACAAATCCCAAACAATTTCAAGAGTTGACAGATGACTACTCTTATCTTATCTCTTCGTCTAGAAGAATATTACATTGGCTTATTGGCTACTCCAGATTAGAAGTTTTGTAAT
>JAGDQP010046056.1:0-14042 GCA_022664845.1 Lepisma saccharinum
TTTATAGCTACAGAACAGTAAATGGTATTCTAGTCAAAGTAGGACCCATTGGAAGCTACAATCTTAGCGGTAACAAATGAATTCGGCCGTAAAATAAAAGGGCAGGGTCTTTTGAGGCGATCCAGCGATCAAACCATTTTAAGGTATCTGCAAAAGAACAGAAGTGCTGCTCAGAAAGGCCATGTTGTAGTGGTAGAAACAAATATTTTTTTGACGGACCAATGCCCGGAGAACATAGCGGGTGGAGTACGATATCTCATCCAAATTCCGCCAAGATGTCCTTGAGGGTTTTGGAGACATGCAGTCTACTGTTATCATGGAGCAGAATAACGCTGTCACTTATTGTCGCATATTGAGGGCGTTTGTCCGTGGGTGAACGTTTTATAATAGAGTAATTGTCATCGGTATCGTTAACATTGATAGTTTTACCTGGTTACAACAGCTCAAAATGCATAACACCGGCTTGATCCCACTGAATGTACAACATCAACTTCTTTCCAAGAATATCTGGTTTTGCCCTTCAGATTGATGGTTCCTCGGGACGCACCAATGACTTCCTGCGCTTAGGTTTCTCGTAATTAATCCATTTTTCAATCCTAGTCACTATTCGATGCAAAAGCGACTTCCTTTTTTTTCTTTAAAGCAGCACTTCACGAATGGTTGAACGTTTCGTAGTGTCTCCCTTCCGCATTTCATCGGGGACCCAGTTTCCGCCCTTCTGGATCATTGTCATTGCTTTTAAACGTTTTATAACAGTTGACTCATCGACATGTAGTGTTTCCAAGAACTATTTGAGCGTTTGACATGATTCCTCTTCCAGTAATGCCGCCAATTCGCGGTCTCCAAACTTTTTCGGCTGACCAAGGCACTCTTTGTTCTTCATGTCAAAATCCTTGTCTTTGAAGTGACGAAATCAATCGCAGAAAGTTGTTTCCGATAGAGCATGCTTACCACAAGCCTCCTCTAACAAATTATGACTTTCAGCAGCAGATTTTCTTAGATGAAAGCAGAACAGAAATCTTCTCGCAAATGTTTTATTTTTTGGTACGAAACCTGACATCTTGTGTTATTTGCACTTCGATTGCGTTTTCCACACTGCTTCTCACAACCTACTGCCGGTACTTGCGTGCACAGCAATAGTCACTTATGGAACGATCGGTCTCGCACAATTGCTGCTCTCTATTTGGCTACAGCGAGAATTAATTCAAGCACCCAATAATAACACTGGAGACGAACAAATTGATTCATATATAGAGTTTAAAAATTCGTATATTGTTAATGGGTTATTACACTTCTAAATAAATCTTAAGATCTTGTCTAGATGCAGCAGCAGCAGCAGCAATAATAATATTAATAATAATAGTAATAGTAGTAGTAGTAGTAGAACTGTTAACAATAAATGTAGTAGTATTCATTGTATTAATAATTTCAGTACTAGTTGTTGGCGTTGTAGATGTTGCAATAGTAGTTGTAGAAATATAGTAGGATTAGTAGTAGTAGTAGTTGCAGTAGTTTCAGTTGAAGTAATATTAGTAGTAGATTTGTTAATGTTGCTATCATATTTTATTCACTCTGCACTAACGGGCGAATACTTTGGCTGGTTAAATATAAATGGAAGTATAAAGTTACCATGGTGATCATATTGGTTCTATACAAAATGTCCCATAAGAAGTAACTTTGAACTGTGAAAAGAAAAAAATCAAATGGTTAAATGAAGGATACATTTAACATGTTTTAACAGAATTGTTACGAGTATTAACATCCTAAATTAGCTGGTGAGCTTCTTAGGACAGGACATACAGTTTTTGTTAAAATGGGTTCCGAAGCACTCCGTTCAATAAACCCAGAGAAAATTGAACCCATGACCACGCGCACAGAAAACAAGCGCTCTAATCTCTAACCACCTTAGGTCATTTTTTCATGTCTTTTTATTATTTCAGGTCAATAATTATAACTTTATTCTTTTTTCTAATTTGTAAACATTTGTCTCAACTTTAAATAATAAACTCTACAATCCATTTTTTTTTTAAGTTATGAAATGTGATAATAAGTAGAACTTATATCTGTATCCAGACGACGAGAAAGCAGAAATACGAATTTATTCCACTCCATTGTACAATTATTTCATATAATTTACATTGAGAAAATATTCGGGCATTTATGACCTTAACCTGCTACTTGGCTGAGGATTGTCTGCTTTTTTAAATTTTATTTTATATATTTTTAATCTTAAAGCGGAAGTACGCTATAGAGATAAGTTGTATACATTTGTAGAACATCCTGCATGTATGAGTAAAACATTGTAAATGAAAAAAAAATATATATATTAGGAAATTTACTTGGCAGTATTTCATTACCTGTTAAGTATGTAAATGAAATTTCCGATTTTCCTTCAAATGAGAAATAATACTAATAAAATGAAAATAGAGTTACGTATCTGTTTCCCAGGATAATGAGTTTCTTTGTCCTGTGGTGTTTTCTCTCTCTCTCTCTGTGTGTTTCTCTCTCTCCTTCAGCTAAAAAAATCTCATTGAAATTCAGCTTTGGAAGCTGCTAGAAAATGGTATCATTACATATCTACATATACACATTGTTTGTTCAAAGTAAGAGAGCTGCTTTATAATGGAGTTAGATAGCACGGAATGAATGTGGTCTAAGTAAACAAACAAACATGTATTAGCAAACAAAAATATTTATAACATTAATGGGCTATGGTAAACAATAGACGACACGTGGTAGTAAAAGCATATTCAGAATGCATATTTATCACCTCTAGCTGTTGGCGTTGTTCATAGACACCGCATTTTGGGAGACTCAATGTGTTTGTAATAGACGCAAAAGGATGTGCATGCATGCATTGATGATTCAAATGTTTGCATTGTTGCCAGGTTTTTTATGCTTTGCTTATCATTTTTTTTAATTTAATGTTTACTCTAAAGGTGTTTCGTAAAGAGAATTTCAGAAAACCACCACCTTTGACGTTTTATTCAAAAACAATTATAGTTAATGTGAAAAATAACACAAAGTGTTTAGCGTTTATAAAATGATTTTAATTCAATCTAATTTAGAACGATCGGTTCATACCAAGATCCTGACAAGTACAAATGGCTCTTTGAGATGACAGGTGTCTACAGGTTTTCTCATAGTAGCACTAACTGTTCAGTGTAGTCCGTGAAGTGGAGGAAAGTGAGACCCGGAAACCTAGAAACTGCTGGAAGGTGCCGGGTTCGAAAGAACCAAGAAGGCTGGCAACAGCGACAGCCGGAGGCGCAGTATTTTGAAATGCGCAAGATGCAAGTAAACCAAGCTCCGATACAGAATCATTGTTTTTAAAAAGTAAACAAGGGCCGATAAACTGATACGAGTGTGCAAATTTGCTTTCTCTGAAACGTGTATAAACAAGTAAAGTAACAAGTCTTGTTGTCCAGAAAAAAAAAATCTTCTTCGAGTAGCCTTTTAAACAATTCTAGAAATAAACATTTCAAATAAATGATTTCCTTAAATTTCACTGTACTTGCAAATGATATCATTTACGATGAAAATATTGTAATCGAAACATGCGCAGAGCTTCGGAAATGTATATTATATTTTGCTAACCTGTATCAGTGATGTCAACACAAACAAAGTTGGATTTCTTGCGATTTTTTTATTTTCACGTCTTATTTTCAGAAAGGGAATTTCCATTTACAATTCAAGCAATATATGAAGAAAAATTGAGTAACCCCATTTCAACAATGCAAAAGAAAGAAGGAGTTGTTTAGAACGAGATTATACTTTCTTAATCCACTAATGCTTCGATTTGCTACCTTCATCACTTTCAATTAGCAAATCACCTGTTTTTATTTATAAAGTATAATTTTGGTGAAAATTCAGATAGACAAAGTCTATTCTTGTAAAAACTTTATTATATATAAGAACCTGCTAAATCCTTTCATAAAAGTAGTATGTAAAATTGAATCATGACATTAGGGAAAGTAAAAATAATGGGGTAAAATACACAATGCTAAGTAAAGTTAAATATGAAACATAATTATAGATTCTGACTCTTTGAGAAAACCCAGTTTATTGTAGGATTTATGATTTTTACAAAAAATAACTTACAAAACATCTCACGTTGAAATCTGTCGCAGTGGTCACGCAGACAAAAGGCTGAAGTCAGTATTTATAAGTTAGTTATTTTCCCAGGGTTTTCCTCAGTCACTCCAGGCAAATGTTGTGATAACACCTACATTCTTTGCTCTGGGCAATTATTCTCGCCCCACTTTATTCCGGCCTGAATCTGAGATGCCTGGAAGACATAAATAAAGAAATCAAATTCAAATCAGTAATCCATGGATTTTTGTAAATTCTGTAAACTTAACACCTTCTAAATCGGGACGGGCCAAGTTGTCATTAACTAAAATTGTCGAATTTCAATATCTTAAGAATATAAGTTTTAGTATGTCATGTACATTATATATAATTTTGTAATGTTGCAAGAACAGAGCATTGTACGCTTGTCACTTCTCTTGTTTTTCTGTAACACGACCTTATTTTGCTCGTTTCACTTATTCTGGATTAACTTTGCAAAACTTACAGCGTCATATTTACATTGATTAAAACGGCTGTCATTTGTATTAAAGTAAGAAAACCTAACCTTTAAAACTTTATTTGTTACTGCAGTACTCAAACAGATTATTTTTTTGGAAGAAAATTAAAACCACTTGTAAGCACAAGCTGTTTGAAGCAAAAAAGGTCATACTGCAGAAAGTTAGCAAATTTAAACATATTTCTTTGTATTTTTACAAAATAATAACAATATAATGTAATTAGTTATGCTTACATTTTATGGCCATATTGAAAAAAAAATGTTTAGATTTTTAAGAGTATTCACTACTTTTCGTAGCCACTTTCTAGCGCACATATGCACAACTGGTATACCGACAACTGTATCACAATGACAGTTAAATTATGATTTTAGCCGTTTAAGAACTTCTAGTCAGTTTTAAAACTACTTACATGCATTTTATTTCCATTGGATTTCATTACAATGGAAGTTAATATATCTGTTAATATATCTGTTAATATATTCATTATCCAGTGAATGAATCAGACTACTTTCGTCCACATAGGTAAGAATTCAAGCGTCTAGGGGGGAGAGATGGCTACTAGATGGGAACTAGATAGTACTAGAAAGTTGGAATGTTAATGTTAATTGGAGAGATGGTGGTTCTGCTCACTACTATATCAAGAAAAGTAGCCTCGTAACAAATATTTTGTTTTTTAATTCAGGAATATTGCAACTTTCAACAAATATAACAACAAGCAGTATAAATGGCAACAAATTTCTAACTTTCATGAAGATGGCTACCAACGAATTACGCGAGGTCACATGGGTTAAATAGCCCCCACATTGTAACACTTGAAAGAAACACACACATACAGTATATCGCAGTGAATTTAAAATATAGAAACAAAATAGCACAACAGGTTATTGAGAATACTACAATTAATACGATATCAATTTACCACATTACACATATACTTCACTAAAGGGAGCACGTGTATAAACTAAAGAAATGTCACAAGCATTTAATAAAGTATTAAGAAAAAGTGGCTTCCACGTTATTCAACTCATGAAACAAAATTTTCTAACAAACATCTTACCACTTAATCAACAATAACACAAATATAAGTTAATTAATTCCTAACCAATTATTCAATTAAATACTTCGTAACATTACGACAACAATTGTCTCCAATTTTACTACTATCTTGCAGGCTTACCGGTCATTATGTAATGGCCGAGCTGCGCCAACCTAATAACAAAGGCTGTTTAGATAGTTTCAAGAATGACGTAAATATTAATTACAAAAACTGGAACTTAGCACTGACATTAAGTAACAGGCATAATCTTAAGTCCAACATAGCACATACACGAATAATGAAATACAGATGTGATTTACTACAAACTATTATTCATGTTAGAGTGATAGGAATATACTTTTCGTAAAGGGTAATTAGGAACTGTAGAATAAACTTTATGAAGCAACTTTATCACAGATAAGCATTATCAATTAAAGTTAGAGCTGCAAATGTGAAAATTTAGATTAATGCAGGAAAAAATGTTTTATTTCTACACATTTTTTTTTAATAGACCACGTATAATTTTACAATTTTGATAAAACATACTGCATATCACATGAACAACCGTAATACGTATTTGAAGTTTGTAGTCAGGAAGATATAAGGGTACATATATTTAAAACTTAACAAAATATTAACAGTAAACCGAAAATGAATGAGAAAATCGAAGACGAAGAGAGTATAGAGTGAGCAGAATCATCATTCTGTTTGGCTATCCTTAAAAGAAAGATTTTCTTTTGTATATGCGATAACTAATACTTACTTTGGCTTATGAAAATTAAAATTTCTTTAAGAGCGTTCAAAGAATTTTATATTTCTTCTATGTATTTCCTGTTTCCTGTGCTGTATGCTTGTTGTATGGAAGTCATCTGAAATGGCTCTAACGAAATAGACTATTACGGGATCAACTGGTTTGAACTAACACAATTGATCCGGTCGCTAACCATTTTCAACTCTCGCACTGAACACAGCTGGACACTTACTTTGACACTAAAATAATTCAATCGTTACTTTTCAAACGAATCAGGTATTTTGACAGAGAACAGTTACGTAGAAATTACACACAAACAATTACTGTCATTAACGATTATGAGAAAAGCAAAATGTCTATTAATGGCAACTTTCAACGTTTATTGTTTATAGCATATGTAAACAGAATTTATGTTTGTACCAAAATATTTTTCATCAGGAAAGCCAAGATTTGGACAATACTAATATTTAAAATATTAAAAATAGTACTTTACGTATTTAATAAAATACATAGTAAGGCGTATTTAAGTGAATGATAAAACAATTCAATTTTATGCATACATGATAAATTTTTCAACATTTATGTTTGGGTTTCACATAGGAAAAAGGTGTGTAACTAGAACATAGAGGCGTTGGATGTGACTTCTCTAATTTCAAACCAACTTTACATGTATAATATCCTGAACTATGGTTTTAATTATACCTAAAAAATACGTATTTCTTCTACGTATAAGCCAATCTTTTGTTCTATCTAAAGAGTCATATTACATACGGTATCTTTCAAACAATTTTTAATTATACTGAAAAACTTTGTATTATGTTATGCTCTTTCTTTCTGATCTATTATTGTATTACATCATCAGCTAAGATCTAATTCCTGAACAATCCTAAAAGATAATGTCCTTCAGCGACTAGTCTATATAATAAGGGATTGCTAAAGCATTAACCAGCTGACCATGCCTGAGTTTAGCTATCCTGGAAGCACCTTGTCAAACTAAAGAAATCCACTAGAAAACTTAAGTCAGGATAAGTCTCATGTCCATTATTATGTTTCCAAGAGCCCGCTGAGAAAAGAAATTGAGAATTGGGTCACCATGAGCTATCACGAAACAAAATCTTTAGCAGTAACGTCCGTTTTCTTCCTAATAATCGCATTCATTAGTCAATGAAAATAAAGATATGGAATTTTAAAATTGTATTCATAGTTGGTCACTTGCGAATATTCTAACTAATTGTCAATAAAAGTGTTTCCACTCCTTCGAATATCTACTAAATAGCTTACTGAGGTAAATGTCAATATTGTCGTTTCATATCTTCTTATTAAACCAATGCTTTGTAAGTATGGAAGCAATACATTTACTGAAATGGGTTTCGACAGGTGATTTCAACAACATTATATTTCCTGGTGTCCTTATGCTTTATATTTCCTTATGTCATAAAGTTACTTGTAAGTCTAAAGATAAACAGCCGAGGCGTTTGGCTTAGCAAAAAGTGTGAAATATTGTTTATCCCCGTATATGATTAGTTACATGATTTCGTATCGATAATTTTTTCAGCAGATTATGTGTGTGTGTGTGTGTATGTATCCCGGGGGTGGGTAGGGAGTAGAGTTTATTTTCCATTTGCTTTTAATACTTCATATGTTATTTGATAATCGTGTGTTTCTCGATTGTTTTTTCGTTTACTATTACTTAAAACCTGTTTTTTCTGGGATTCACGGTTCATATTGATCTGTCTTGAATAGTTTTGATTCAATTCTGGTTTCATTCGTGATTCTCCAAAACTAGAATCACTCTTCGGATCACTGTCAGTATCTAACATAACAGACTGCCATAAACAAATAATCTTTATATTTGTTGTTTATTAGGTCTAAAAGTTTGTTTTCAAAATACTGATCTCCCTCTTCTTTCGTTTTACTTTATGTCTCTTCAATTTATTGTGTTGAGAAATAAACGACACGAGCAGGGTTAGTTGACTTTATATTTAAATGGTCAAATGACAAGACACTTCTACACGGGCAAATGTTGGATAATTAAAGCAAAAGAAGTACATTGCATACACTTGTCTTCAGCAGATTACGAAAACTACGACCACTATTTATTATGTAAGATAAAGTACCATGATGACCGTAGGATTTTTCATGGTAGGTTTCTTGCTTGTCAACTTTCTGTATTTTGATTTGCATATTTAATAAATTAATGTTCATATCCTTAACAAAATTTGGGAGAAACGTACACTCGTAAATTAACCCCTACAGCTGTTACATATTTTCTTCCACTTTCCATGTGTCCTATGAGAGCAAGCTATTCGTATACGTGCTACTTCGATAGAACCCGATTCTAGCAAATCGCTACATTGTTTTGATCAACCGTATGAATCTATAAGTTTTCGTTTTAGTACCTCCGAACTTCACTTGCAAAGAACTTTCTCCTGTGTCTTGTGCCTTCCAACTTTCCGTACGTGCATTTTAACCTGGGATACTCTCTGTGTGTAAGTGTGTGTGTGTGTATCACCACACGCATACATACACCCTCAGGGCTACTCAGTAACTTTTTTTTCTTCTTCTGCCTGCCCAGACTCTCGTTCCATAAATCCACTTTTGCCACCGGCTCGTTTCAGTTGAACGTGCCCTGAAACCTGATCTATTGAGGTACAGCTGCTTGCCAGCAATTGATACCGTTTCTTCCGATCAATGGTTTTAACTTGGTGGAATCGGGCCTAGCTCTTAAATCTTCTTCTGACCTCCCAACTTCGAACATTCTCTACCGATTCTCCTACTCTGTCTCTCTCTCATTCAACTTCTATACTACTTCCTCTAATCCTTCAGTTTCCGTTTCCTTTCGCTCTTCTTTTTTTCATCTTTTCCACTTTCTTTTCTTTGGACCTGTAAGACGATTGGAAGGGGTAGGTAATGTAGTGACTGTGAGCACCCTCTTACTTAATAGAAGGGAATGTTCTGTTAAGTAGAACTGCACTTCACTGTTAATCGAGACTGCAGTAAATCGTCCAAGGTTCGATTTTGCTTTATTTCTTCCGTTCTCTCTTGCGTATGAGAGGGATTTTGACCATTTTTTTTTAAAAAAAAGAAGAGATTTTACTAAAGAAACGAAAACTGAGTTCTTAATGAAAACCGGATATATGAGTTAGAGTTGCATTTTATAAGTCTGAGAAAATGGCATCCAACAACGACATTTTTCTTCGAGAGAAATATGGGGAAAATGTCGGCCAGGAAGATAGCGGATGTTAGATAGTCTAGATATGTCCCGGCAGTTGCCTGCTCAAACGGAAAATGTCAGTTAGGTTAGCCAGCAACACGACTTAAACTCACAACCTTCACGACTGTAGCCAATAATCCTCGGTGTCTTGATCAACTGTTACGGAACACCTTAGAATATTTTAACTTAACCACAGTGTGGTTCTGTAGAGATAGACTCACAAGTTGTCCATGATCTTTCGTTAATCGTGACCTATTGAAATAAACGTCGTTGAACAGCACTAGTGCTCGTAGTTGTAAATATAATAAAGAATACTTTGAGCACTCACTATTTTCTTCTCATATTATACCCTATTTTACATTATTAATAGTTTCTTGTTGTTTAATAATTCTAAAAGTTGTTGGAAATTAACTACCCTCTTCTTCAAAAAAGCGAGAACTTTTAGAATTACATGAGTCAGAACTATAAGGAAAAGATGTAAAATCGAAAGGTATATTCAATTTTCAACTTCTTACCGATAAAAAAATGTTATGCTTTTGATGTGTTTCTATGACCAATATAACTGATTATTATAAAATTGGATGATTTACCGAATAATACCTATCAAACCTACTGTATATTATTTTTTTTTACTTGCGTTGCTAATTAATATTTTCTTGTAGTCTGTTATATTTATTTTCTTTCCATTTTTAACGTCATACGTATAGCATTCTATGCCAAAAGAAAGTTGATAATTTACAAATCTCACGATATGTATTGTATAAATGCTCTATACACTTAAAGAACGCTGTTCAAATTTTACCCACTATTTGGATTAGTTTCTGTTTGCTTTTAATAATACGCTGAAATGTTCTTATATTAACATGTTATCAACAAGATTCCACTGATAATTCGGAACTTAGATTAAGTACCAACCAAAATAAATGTTTCGGTAAAAAAAATCCACTGCACTTACACAAGTTTGCGAAATTTGAAGATGGTACTGCAGAAACGACCTCCAGAACTTCTTTGTTTGGCATGAAGTGGCCGATCGCAATAATATATTATACGGAATAAGCCATAAAAGTGTACAACAGTAAATTACACGAATAATATTTTGAAAATCTAGAAGCAACACTTTTATTTAAAACCTCTATAAGTGGTATACGGATTTCTAACAACTCACACAAGTTATTTGAAACTTCTCTTTACTTTGGAAAGAAGCGAAGTTGTTTTGCAACTCTTCAAGTACTTCGGAAGAGTGGGAGGGGAATCGAGAGAGAATAGGGAGAAAGAAAGAGAGGTTACAGGAAAGAAGGAGAGAGAGAGAGAATCCATGTTTACTTTTATAACTGGGTGTATCTTTCTTGTCCCGTGACATTTGTTATCCTTCTCGGCAAGCAATGTGGTGAACAGTCACGTTCCGTTGGTTGTCTATGTGGCAAGGATGAAGCAGCTTTCCTGCAGCCGCCCTTCTTCATCGTTCACTGAGAATTTTGTTTCAAACCAGGATAAAGGTATAATACATGTCTTTTCATCCTTGATGACTTGACTAGTCCAGAACATCAGAAGACAAATAATTAACAAAACAATGCTGACACATTGCTGGCACAATGCTGGCACGTATACGTAATTTTCTTTTCTTGTAGATAAATCTTATTTTGACAAAATAACGGTTTACTGTTTCGTACGAGGCAACTCATAGTCATTGGAACGTTGTAGTTTCTCGATTTATTTATCTACTGAAATTGTTATAGACAATTAACTACATGGTCATTTAGGGCGACGTGAGGGAGTTTTCGATATTTTTCTTTTTGCCTTAACGGAAAACATACCTTCTTAGAATATGGCTCCTTTGTAAATATTTGGTTCTAAAACGAAGACAATTCTGTTTCGTTACAGAAGAAACCATGAACTTTAAACCTAAGTAAGTGCTTTTACTTGGTTGACAACACAGTTGCCAAAATGTGGGGAAGCTAAAATAAAGCGTCAGGTCAGCATTTTCTTCCGAAGCATAGAAGGGGAATAGAAACTTACAACACTTGGTTAATAGGGACAACTGTGTTAATTTCAATTCATAATTCTCCCTAGAGTTTATGTACTGTCTACCATTTGTTTTCATCATGTAGTTTTACGGAACGTACAGACAGTGTTTACAGGGGATATTTCTACACATCAAATAGTCTCGAGAGGTAATTTATTGAAATATACTGCACGACAATTATCATTGTAAGTATGAAAGATGTTTGGTTTGTAGGAAATTATTCATTATTAACGATTTAGCCTATTTTCTTTTACTATTCCTTGAAGCCTTGTGCAGACAGTTTTAAATTATTTTAATTATATTTACAAAAAATGTTATTAATTGGACATTTCAGGATACACTTTGGGAGAAATTGAGTTGGAAAATGTTTCACATTATAAACTCAAAATTCGCAAATGAAGAAATAATTTTAAAATACTAAAAGTTGTGAATTGGTAGTGATACGCATTTTAGATGTCGGTCTAAGCCAAAGTTGCCTAATAGCCATAAATAAAATTCAAGAATTGGGAAAAAGCATTAATGTTTTAGTACTTATATTTAAAAGTGATTTCATGTTTGCTGTTATAGATATGTGCGTCTTAACTTCAGACATTTTAGGGAATTACATAGAACATCGAAATCTCTGAGAGTAAGTGTCCACATTCTTCACAAAAGATTAAATATGAGGAGGAAACACATTAATGTCTTCTCGATTGTAAAACTTTCCTACGTTATACATCATATGCTGTTAATTTGTTTTCTGATTAGGGCCAGGACAGTTGTAATTATTCCTTTTTCGATATTGACTTCTATATTACTATTTTTCGTTTCTTAGCAGAACGAAATGTACGTAAATGATCTTGATACTATTTTATTTTGACATTGAAGTGTTTGTTTTGTTTACATACTTTGCTCATAATTATGATGTAAGTGCAATGTTAGATTGAGATTTCAAAGGCTACATAATCAAGAAATATTGAAAAGATATGAAGGTATATTTTTTCCTATCTTTTAATTTTCCCAAACCTGGCCACTATAGGTGAGTCTGATATTTTGCTTTCCTGATTCTGATTTAATTCCACTCACGAGATGTTCAATATGTTCAACCTCCATAAGAAATAAGTAAATAAATAATAGCCATCAGTCCTCTCATTCATTTATAACATATCTCTACCACAAAATTATTCGACTGTACAACTATTTATAATCATTTTAATTAACTTATTTCATATTTCCTACAGGGCCAACTTGAGGATGGGATGGTTGACTTTCGTTTACAACTTTGTACAGACTTAAGTTTTAGGTTTACAAATAATTACGGAAAGGTATTTGAGTTAATGCAATTTACTGAATGTATAATAATTACAAAAAGGAAAAGATCTGATGCCTGTAGCACCAATGAAAACTAATGAATTAAAACTCTCTTTCATTTGTTACTTCTCTCTTTTTCTTTTTCTTCCGTCTTTGCACCGCTCACTTGATCATGGTCACAAGTAGTTTTATTTCAGAACAATCATCTCTTCAGTTTATGGCCAGAAATTGGTTTATGGCCAGAAAACAAAAGAAGATATACACTTTTCAGTAGTTTCATTCTTCGACGTAACTCCTCTCAAGGGCTCCAGCTCCAGCTGTGTTGAAATGCTTTTATCTCGTTACAAAAAAAAAAAAAAAACTTCAGGTTTAGACCCTAAGCTCCGTGGCTTCAATGGAGGCTTTGTCATTGGAAAAAGATTGACCAACTAAAGTCTTTTTAAAGTTTAGAAAAAGGTAGATATTTGAGGAGCCAAGTCTGGCAAATTCGATGGGCGATGAACAAATTGGAACCCGCAGTAATAGATTGCAATGGCAAGAGCTGGTATGTGAGCAGGAGAATTGCTCTGGTCAGCATGCCTGGTCTCTTTCCTCAAATCTTCTCTCTGAGACGTTTCAGTAGGTCAAAGTAATAGTCTCTGGTTATGGATTGAATCCTCTGAAGATAATTAATTTGCACCACACCTTGATAATCCTAAAAAACTATTGTATTCATATTCCCAGTCGAAGGTGTGATCTTGCTCTTCTTCGGAGTGGAAGATGATGCATACTTCCATTGCTTTGATTTTTCTTTTCTATTCGGTAGATAGTGTGAATACGAGCACTTACCAATAGTAATGAATCCAGTAAGAAAATTGTCCACATCAACTTCAAAGAGTCCCAGATTTTCCATTTCCATGGTGCACCAACTTCAGTAGTTAGCCCAACTCAATTTCAGAATATGATCTGCTCGCTCATATGGTATCCCCAACCTGTCTGCAACTTTATGTGTTGACAATCAGCGATCTTGCATGATTAAGCTCAAGACAAGGCCAATTTTTTTCTTTGGTGGTGGCAGTTGCTGGTTTTCCTGACCTTGGTTCATTTTCAACACTTTCACTCCCATACTTGAAATCTTGTACCCAACGTTTGACTGTGAC
>JAGDQP010046057.1:0-11693 GCA_022664845.1 Lepisma saccharinum
AAAACAGCGAGCATCACAAATCTTCTCGGATTGTTTGGGCTTCGTTCAAACAAATGAAATCCAAAGGTAGTAATATATCTGACACCACATGTGTAAGTGAAGTTTATGACCACCAAGTGAGGGTAAACCGTCAGTACATTGCACGTCTTGCGGATTTGTTACGCTACACCGCGGTACAGGGAATTGCACAGAGGGGCGACAGAGAGGGAGAAAATAGAGAAATACTGCATCACGAGGTGAAGGAGTTGATTGCTTCGTTCATTGTCCTATTGATGTGTTGAATTGTGGTACTCAGGGCGAGAAAAGTGGTGTCGTCTGCGTATTGAAAAACTTGTATATTTTGAGGAAGGGGAGGAAGGTCGGCAACGAAAAGTATGTAAGGAAGTGGTGATAGAGCTGACCCTTGTGGTACTCCGCAATGCAGGAACATGGGATGGGATAGACTATTGATGCTGATATAGGCGAGTCGGGAAGAGATGAAATTCAAAATGAAACGAAGATAAGTGACAGGAAGATGAAAGAACTGTAATTTGTAGAGAAGTGCTCAATGCCATACTTTGTCAAATACTTTTTTTTTCTAAATCGAAGAGGGTTAAACAGGAAGGAAGGGATTTGTTGTAGTGTACAGTTATTTGGTTGGTGAGCTGAAGGAGTTGGTCGGTAATGCTAAAGTTTGGTCGGAAGCAGGCTTGATGTAGAGGGAGAAGGTTATGGGTTTGTAAATGTTCATGGAGGCGTTTCACTAGAAGTTTTTCAAGGGATTTACTTAGACATGGGGTTAGCTGTATTAGTCTATAGGAAAAAACGGAATTTGGAGGTTTTTTGGATTTTACGGCGATTTTTTTATCTAAGGTAAAAACCATTCAAAGGGGTACACCCTTTCTTTGGGAAGAGGATTTATTTGAGAGGATGTTTTCATTTTATTATAGTGGGCAGTTTGGGAATTTGGGGTATCTTTATTCATAAATGTTATTTGGGTCATCAATTTGGGCATCAGTTTATATTTATGTTTTCTTGGCTTTTCCTGGCTCCCAATCCTTAATGACATTTCTTTAGTTGTTCCGTCCTGTGATGAATAACACAACAAATACCATGTAATGTCAGAACATATACATATTTAGCAAAAGGATTCAATGGACAAGATTATTTATAGAGTGACAATAGAAATACAAATATATAAGTTATATGTGAAGACAAAACGAACCAAATGTAATAATTAAGAATAAGCAAGAGAGGCATATATTATGAATGAGATATTTACATTATAGAAATGTTTTGTAATGGGTGACGTGATAAATGTATGCAGTGCACTTTCACGAGACAAACACTATTATAGAGTTAGCGAGACAAATGTTGGGTTATCTTCTGCTTCGGGGCTGCTCGAAACTGGTACTCAAGCTGTATGGCAACAGTGGCTTTCCCAGATATGATGTGTGTTTCGTGAATAGTCTCATCAGTCATTTTCAACTGTTGACCATCCCTCGTCTTTGTGCGTGCTTCTGGTGTAACAAAGGGAAAATACCATCTTATTTCGAAAAGTACGCCCGTCTCCACAGCATCTCTATCTCTTTTTCCTATAGATATCAAAGAAATAAATGAAGATTAGAAAAAGAGAACGCATTTCCCCCGTTTGTGTCAAATTTAAGTGAGAGTGCCATCTGTTAGTTCTTTTTAAAGCTTATTACAGAAACAGAGAATAATACAAGAGTCCTATTAAAAGCATATTTATTTGAAGTGCAAGTTTACGAAACATTCTGAACTTTTAAAACACTCACCTTTTAACAAATGACGTTCTTTTCTTTCCGTCTTCAAGTGGAAGTATTAAATCACAAACAGGCAGGTCCAGAGGTGTGCTGGAGAGGGATTTGGAAGGTCTCTTAGATATTTTTTTAGGATCCCCTGTTTAAAATTGCTTGCGAGGAAAATTTAATATGAACTTCCTAATTTAAGCACGTCTCCTAACACTCTTTTTATTTTTCACAAAGTTTCCATTATTGAGTATAACGATAATAGACCACTATTCAATCTCTCTGTGCCACTAATAATATGCACGCTGTGTTTATTTTTAGGCTCTAGTGAATGTGTATTTGGTGATTTAATCAGTGTGTTTGCTTGTGAAAGACATTTGTTAAATTATTTTGAGCACATCCCTGGGGAGGGCTACTTTGCTTATGTGACTGTCTATAGCTTCTTCCAGCACCTAATAAAGTAAAGCTGGCGAGATTTATTTCTATATTAGGACTATATATTTGCATCACTGTCAGTAGAGATTTAGACCATCGAGTTCGCTGCTTGTTGTCCTGACTGAGGTTATCTCCAAGAGTTCTATTAGTTTTAAGAAGAGAATGCAAAGATGTTACATGAACTTAGGCCTTTGATACAGCCTTCCCTTCACTGTTCCCGGAGACGTGATCGCGGAGGGACTTTCGACACATCAAAAGTTGCAGTGGAACTTACGAAAGGAAATAAAGAAAAAAAGACAGTTAAAGAGAAATATTGTATGGAAAGACTTTTCAATTTTATTTTAACGAAATCTTAGACTGCAGTTCGTACATATTGCTTAGTTATTAATAGCATTTGCCACCCTGACATTTTTCTGGATTTTGAATTTGAATTTAGATGATGGAATGAATTGGTGGAATGAAGAAAGTGGAAGGAAATGGGAGATCCTTGAGAAAACACACACACACGGAGTTTGCCCACATGCAGGAACAATCCGACGACTCCTAGCACTAGAGGTGAGAGCTCTACCAATTGAGCCACCGCGACCCACACATTTTCTGGAGTATTACTTACTTACTATATGACTTACGGACTCCAAACTGCACCGGAGCAGTAACAAACGTTCGCCATAGCATTTTTCCCTTGGAAAGACGAGACAGTTTTCAGAACAATCAACTGCTTCGTGATGATCCCTTCTAGTATTGTCCTTCCTATGAGCTTTCAGTCTTCCCAACGGTCTCTTTCCATCCGATATTTAATTTTCTAGAGAATAGCTCATGAAAATATCTTGCTTCTGATTGGAACCGTGAAGTGCTTTCCAATGGATACTCTGGATATATGAAGTGCTTCGCAGCAGAGTGAAAGTGTAGTCGTATACCGGAAATGCAATATTGCACGAAGATGAATTAGGTTAAGTTTTGGACCGGGTCTAAGCGGTTACCGGACCGGAGATATTACCTTCAGAGAACGAGAAAGAGGACGCCGCATATAATAGTTTCCCAGTGAATAATAGTTTCCAGACGGGGTGAAATTTTTGTCTCCATGACTAGTTTTTTGTACGATTTTCACACATACATTATCGTAGGTTCCAGATACAGTATGCCTTGTTTTCACAAAATAATGGTTAGAGAAAGTAGCAACCACGGATTCTACCAGACCTTTCCAAAAGGGATGTTACCCTTTCAAATTACCGAACACACGGCCCAACTTTAAATTTTAATGCTAAAAATCGAAAGAATCTTACATAACTTTCCTTTTTGATCCTACTCCCTGCAAACTGAAACTTCTGACAGAATATCTGATCTCGGAGATCTAGTTTTCGATTACACAATAATATAGATTTTATATTAAAAGTTCCACTGCATTTTACATCCAACCTGATGGCAGCCAGCCATTTTCTCTTATAATTAGTTTACCGATTTCTGACCCTTTAGTCTAGTAAATGCGATTCATTTCTCAAACCATCTTCAACCTTGTAGTTTTCAACGTATGGTCATCATATAACGTGACTTTATTTTCAATTTATATCAGAAAAACTAGTTCAATAACAGAGCATGCAATCAGAATTTAATTAAAATGAAAGCAACCAAACAACCATACTAAAGCATCAATTCCTTTGCGTGAGGACTGCATCCGTCATTAAGTGTTAACCTAGCAAGACGTGATCTTGCTCCGCCCACAACGTTAGTCAATCAGGTTGAGCTATTGATTTCCTTATGTTTACGTTTTGAAATAATGCATAACTTAGTGGCCGAAAGCATGTCGCTCTCAAAACAGGAAATCTCTTAGAATCCTTCGTTTTAAATTCTGTATTATATTATTTTTCAGATCCTCTTATAACAAGTTTCGATGTGTTATGGAAAGTTGAGATTCTCCCTCTCTGCAAAAAAAAAAATCCTTGGATTTGTTTACCGAAATAATCCTCAAGCCTGGAATATGAAAGGGACATAAATTACATTTTTCTACGATCTAAATATTTACCCTTTCTGAAATTTGCATAAATCGGACATTGAACAGAATTATATATTGTTGCAGTGTCTCACTTAATGTACCAACTTTGGGTCTGAAGTACGAACTTTCAAAAGTTTTTGCTGCCCATTGCAAATTCTATGTTAACAATTCTTAGTATGTATTTTCATTAAATGTGATTCACTTTTCATGAAACTGTTAACTTAATGACTCAGCGTTTTCGCTGAGGTAGGAGTAATGTAAGAGTATCGAATTGAAGAATTTTTATTAGCTAAATTATTAACAATCTCTGGCAGTCATAGCAGTAGCGGGCTTCAAATAGTTTAGAGATGGTAGGTCCCGGGAATCATTAAACAAAGCATATATTTATTTGCTCCCAAGATGAGAGAGATATTGTTTTAAGTACGCCTGCTCATCTAAGACCTTCCTTAGCTACAGACTCGACAGTGACAAAATCACCTGTTTTTCTCTTCTGTGACAAAATTACCTACTATCTAATATTTTGACACAATTACTTACTAGTTAAGTTCTCATGAGATTACAGGAGAGAAAATTACCTAAGTAATATACAAAAGACGGTAAAAAGGTTCATTGTAGAATATCAAGACAGGCGTATACGAACTTCAGAACACAGCATCACTGTGCAGAACTATTTTCGCATGTAAGAGAGAAAATTTACAGAGCGGAATGGTAAAGGATTTTGGCTGAGACGCCATGTTGCCAACTGATGCTGGGTAATACTGTGACCAGGTTATGGAAGTGGAAATGCCTACCTGCGTTAGAGAAAACACCATATGGAGACGGAAGTGTGGACGAGGTAAAGAGTAATAGGTAAGGGTCTTCCTAAAGAAATAGGAAGGTAAAGGATCAGAGGGGAGGGGAAAATATTAATAATAATAATGTTGAAGGGAAAGTGGTGAAAAAGAAACAATATTGAACAATCGAATTAAAGTGCAACCAGAGACGGAATAAAGAAAATACTGGAAATAATAGACCAGTTTATTTAATAAAATTCATTATTAGAAACTAAAGAAAATATATAACAATCCAGTTAACTTTAACACTAAAGAAGATAATATACACTATTCTTCCATATTACCTTACCAAAATAAAATGGAGTAAATTATGGTTTAAAGAGAATACGTATTGTTTACGTCCATATCACTCTATGTAATACATTTAAATGATTTAATAGTTCGCTCATCTCACATCTAAGATTAGGATTGTCTACTTTAATTTTAAGATTAAGCAGATAATTTATCGAAAGGTTTGCAGTGAATCATGTGTAGTTAGAAATACGAACGTGACGGTTTGAAGTTTAGTTAAAATAAAAACAACTGCCTCAAAGTGTCCAGCAGGAGCAGTTTAACAATGTACTTCGGACCTCAGTTTTCCCACATCTGTAGGTTGGGTGTGTAGAAACTCGCGAGTAAAAATAAAATTTATTATTTTTAGTATATCTGGTGCAGTAAAAAGTAATCCATTATTTTTGCATGACATTGAAGGCTTGACTTACCATAGTTAGAATGATCCGATTTAGGTCACATATGCTCCGTTTTGTTCGATAACGTGTTGCCATTTGGAAGGTAATATCATGATGCCTCTCTCATAGAAGCCCTTGTCCCTATTGGCAAAAAATTGAGACAGTCGATTTTCACAAGCCTCTTTTGAAGCGAATTTTTCACCAGCAAACGTGTTCGCCATGGACAGGAACAGATGGTAATCACTCGGTGCCAGGTCCGGACTATAAGGTGGATGCATAAGGACCTCGCAACCAAGCTCCCGGAGATTCTGGCGAGTCACTATCGATGTGTGTGGCCTGGCGTTGTCCGGGTGGAACACAATGCCTCTCCTATTGGCCAAAGCTGAGCGCTTCTGGGCGACTGCTGCCTTCAGACGGTCCAATTGTTGACAGTATAGTTCCGAGTTAAGGGTTTTGCCGTAGGGGAGCAGCTCATAGTAGATAATTCCCTGCCAATCCCACCAAACACACAGCAAAACCTTCCTGGCCGTCAATTCTGGCTTGGGCACCGTTTGCGCCGGCGCACCGCGCTTCGACCACGACCGTTTTCGCGTGACGTTGTCGTAAGTGATCCACTTTTCATCACCAGTCACCAACCGCTTCAGAAATGGGTCGCTTTTGTTGCGATTCAGCAGCGATTCGCAGATGGAAATTCGGTCTATGAGATTTTTTTGCGTTAACTCGTGTGGCACCCATACATCAAGCTTCTTTGTATATCCAGCCTTATGCAAATGGTTCCACACGGTTTTTTGTGCAATGTTTAGCTCTTGGGCAATCGAAACAGTGCTTACATGACGGTCGGACGCGACAATGTCCATGATTTTATCGACATTTTCGACACGTGGCCTTCCAGTGCGTGGTACATCTTAGACGTCAAAATTACCAGCACGGAATCGACGAAACCAAAATTGCGCGTGATTGGCTGTTACAGTATCAGGACCATAAACACTATTCACATTTGTAGCTGCCTGGCTTGCGTTTTCGCCTTTATCGAAGAAAAACTGTAAAATATAGCGTATTTTCTCTTTGCTAGTGTCCATTTTGACGCGCGCTCACACAACACTGACTCAACTCATCAGAACTATCTGAACCGTGTTTGTAGTACGCAATCTCATCGTTTGAACGCCATCTCGTTGAATCCGATCGGACTTATACAACGCGAGATACAGATCACTGAAGCCATCTATTGGCAAAATAATCGATTACTTTTTACTACACCAGATATTTATACATGCGGGTTTTAAGAACTTGTTTTTTCATATAAGGCTTTAGAGATTGATTCCGCAAGTATCTAAAGATTTTTCTCTTATTGTAGTATTTCTTTGAAAACACTCATATTTAATGCTACTCTGGGAACACACTAGTGATATTTTTCCACGCACTCATTTTAATTCAATTGCAGCCGAATAATAAAAATTTAAAAAAAAATCCCAGTACGTATTCTCCTGCTTTTAAGAGTATATTTGTATTTACGCTGAAGAAGTCCATGCATTATTATGTGTCGTTTCAAGTCACTATTCTAAGTCTATTTATATTCACATATTTCAAATTAGAAGCACATACCCACTTTATGCATTCTTGTCTCTTTTTAACGCACGAATTCTTTCATATCTACGTTTCACATTCAAAACGACTTTCTCCTGTAGGTATGCGTTTTCAGTCAACTATTTAGAGTACATATATATTCATACGTACATCATTAGAAGTCCACTCGTCTGCATACACTAACATGTCTTTTCAGATGACTCCTTCGAGAACATTTATATCCGCATGTTCACATTGAAAAGGTTTCTGTTCCTATGTCTTAACACGTGCCTTTTCAAATCGTTCTTTTGACTACATCTATATCCGCAAGTTTCACATTGAAAAGGCCTCTGGTTTGTATGTGTTAACATGTGAATTTTCAAAGCACTCATTTGGATGCATTTACATCCACATGTTTCACATTGAAAAGGCCTCTCGTCTGTATGTGTTAACATGTGCGTCTTCAGACAACTCTTTCGAGTACATTTATATCCGCATGTTTCACATTGAAAAGGCCTCTCGTTTGTATGTGTTAACATGTGTATTTTCAAGTGACTCCTTTGAATACATTTATATTGGCACGTTTCACATTCAAAAGGCCTCTGGTCTGTATGTGTTAACATGTGTCTCTTCAGATTACTCTTTTTTGTACATATATATCCGCATGATTCACATTCAAAAGGCCTCTGGTCTGTATGTGTTAACATGTGCCTCTTCAGATTACTCTTTTGTGTACATATATATCCGCATGATTCATATTCAAAAGGCCTCTGGTCTGTATGTGTTAACATGTGCCTCTTCAGATTAATCTTTTGTGTACATTTATATTCGCAAGTTTCACGTTGAAAAGGTCCCTGGTCTGTGTGTGTTAACATATGCCTCATCAGATTACTCTTCTGATTATATTTATATCCGCATGTTTCACACTGAAAGGGTCTTTCGTCGGTATGTGTTAACATGTGTCTTATCATACTACTCTAGAGCATTGCCATATCCACACATTTCAGATTTACAAGGTTTCTCCCCTGCGTGACTTTTCATGTGTCTTCTGAAAGTCTTATTTTCGATAGATTGGTATCCGCATAATTTACACTGTAAATATTCCTCGTCTTGATAGGCTCGTCTGTGCACTTTCAGCTGAAATGGGAGTCAAAATTTATTTCTTATTTCTTAAACATTTTAAGAAGTTTACCTGCACTGAATGTATGTTTCTAACCTACACCGAACATGGGGGAAGGCTTTAAGCGAACCAGTCGGTATGAACACGAACAACAATACCGATATTTATAGCGCAAATACCCTCGAAGGCGACCAAACATGCCCCATCAATAGAAGATAATAGAATAAAATAGAAATTCTTTAGTTCCATTCGAGAGAGGAATCTTAGAATTTAAAAGCACAAAAATAAAAGTTAAAGTGACTCACGATCCATAGCTGCACTCAAAATACTCCCAGAAAGCACGCGCGAGGAAAGATCCCAAGCCTCACCGCTTAAACGAAAGGATATGAAAAAATCGAAAAGAACACAAGTAATCATGTTGCACATTGTTCCACTATTCTCCATATTTTATAACTTGTGGAACGATCAAACTGAGTTCACTGAAAATTGCAAAAAACTTTTGTCAAACGTGTTTCAGGTGAGAATGTTTGCGTTCTGTTGCACTATGTATGTATACCGAAATCGGCTAGCTTCTTAATTAGTATTTTTGCAAAGAATGTTGAAGGAAAACTTCTGTAAGTAAATAGTGGCCAATGCCAATAACATAACAGACAGAGTCGTTGGTTATCACTTGAAACTTCTTGATTCAGTAATTTGAAACATTTGGAGAGTTTGGGATGACTTTGAAATTTAAGAAAATGTAGTTGCATTTTGACAGAAGCTCAGTTCTTTGAAAACTATTGTAGTTCCGAACGAAATCTCGAAGAATACGATTATGTAGATATAATTCAAATCTTATCACCTCCATTCAATGTGAAAAAGCTCCAATGCTCAGAATGTTAGAAAAATTGCTGCTTTATACCATGTACTAGAGAAATCTATAAAGTGTTACCCAAATATAGTGCCAGCACAGATGAGATTATGCAAAAATAAATAAGCAGTAAACTTTGGCTCATACAGACTTATTAAAGGATTATTCTATAAACGAAGACGCATCAACCGTAGAAGTTGCGGCCGTATTGAGTCGAAAGAAAGAACAGGGAAAAGTGCTGAGAGTCACTGGACGTCGGTGTGAATACATGTAGACAATAACAGAGATAGAGACATTCTGATCCTTAAGCCTGGTCCCTTGTCCAGGCTTAAGGATCAGAATGTTGTACTTAGACATTGGTTACAATATTAACAGAGCGTTAGGATTTAACGCATTACAGACATATAAATCCATGAAGGGACAGATTATACATATAGATGGAGATGGAAGATTTATCCCTAGAAATCAGTTATATCCAAGGAATTGTTGACGTTGTCGAAGACCAGCTACCACAGGAGAATTTTAGGCAACCTTTGAAGATGGTACAAGCGGGAAAATAAGGAACTTTGCTAGAGTTTTGAATAACGTAAGTACTACCCACTGATATGTGCAGCAGAGGGATCTACATAAAAAGTTAAAAAATATTATACTTATAAAACATGATTTTCATTTTAAAAAAATGATAAAAAATAGTAATGCCATGTGCGTTGATGAATTTGGCAATTCATAGCCACGATGAACATCACGGTCAGTTTGCATCGCCAAATAAAACCATGCATGATATTAGATATGTTATGGGAAGTTGTGTGATCAGAAATAGGAATTTCGTCAAGGACCGTACACCATCATGTGTCATAAGGCGGATTGTCACCCTTGCACTAATCCATTAGACTATTTTTATCAGGAAATGAAATCAAATCGTTTTATTTAATCGGAAGAGCGAGGAGTAAAGGTTTGCTAAACGACAAATTATAATATTGAGTAGCGAGGTCTTATTATGAAATGCACGGTCTCCGGAGACTGTTCTGTGCTAATAACACAGAGTGGATACGACATGTGTTCCAGATAATTAATAATAAAATATCGGACAGTTCAAGTCTACAACCGACTGAGACATATCTAGTGAACCCATTTAAGTATTGAAGACTTGAGCTGTTACGAATGATGGTGTAAAGTCTAACCAGAAGTGAAATTGCAAGTGAAAGGCGACAAACATGTGAAAAGAGAAACAAAATAAAACCAAAGTTCGTACGAAACGCACTCTAACAGCGATGCGGGATTTAGTAGAATCAGAAAGAGAGATCTATATCGTTGCACATTCCCTTGCATGCAAACGTACTGCCAAGGCGGTAGATATGTTGGATGAAGAAACAGGGAATATGACGAAACCTCGTCCATCAGTGTAATAGAGGACATTTACAGATGAAAAATACTGTAACTTCATGCAATGAAGAACACACAAGAACAAGTTTCACGATTAACTGTGTAGATAAGCCCGCCATCTTGGCAGGACGTTCCCGTTGATCTACATGGGATTGGTTTGACTCGTTTTATGTCTATCAGGGTCGTAATTTTTAACTTTTGTTTTCGCCTACTGTTTTATCATGTTTTGTTTGATTCGTGTTGTTTTATAGAAATGTAAAATTGTACACACGAACAGTATAATTTCTCGTTCACATATGATTTATATAGTAAACTATTAATAATACATTATACTCATACGATGGTTGGAAGAAACAGCGAAACCAAAACTCAACAAGACTACCAAGGAAAATTTCGTGAAAGCGGAACTAGAATATTCTACTTCTGAGAAACATAAGACGAGTTAAAATATCCCCATATAAATCAATAGAAAGGTCGTATTAAGATAGCGGGGGTGATGAACGTCGTTAAGGAATGAGTTCCATTGAACTGAACGGTCTGGAATACACTTGCACTTTCTTACGATAAAGAAAAAAATATTTAGATGAAAAGTCTATCTTTTTTAAGATTATACTCTGCCATTGTGAGATAATGTAACCCAGGTATATGCGGTTGAGTCACCGAGGGTGCATTAGCATTTATTTCGCGAGTATCCCTGTCTGGAGTATGTCGGACAAGGATGAGTGCTCATAAGCTTAGCAATTTAGGTGTTAAACTAAAGGGGAGATGCAATCACATTTGGCAGAAAGTACTTAATTTTGTACAAAGTCCTTTCGTGTCTCTTCAATTCTTGTACGGAGAGAGTGTCATATCACGAGATGAAGTTTAAAGATGGCAAGACCCAAGATGTCTGTCGAATTAGAATTTTTCGAATATAGAGTCTCCTTGACAGTGAACTATACTTGAGACTATATTCAAAGTAAAATAAATTGTGACTTCAGAAACCCAATGAGTTAAAACCATATGGCATTTTTAGCGCTCAAATTACAGGTTTCAAATGACGGTGGTACAAATAAGTACACTTCCTAACAATTCTGAGTTTCGTCAGAGCGTATAATATATAT
>JAGDQP010046058.1:0-15422 GCA_022664845.1 Lepisma saccharinum
ATATAACAACAATTCTCAGCCATATACAATCCACTACTGGATGAGGCCTCTCCAGGAGGTGGTGATTTATTGCACCCACGGTGATCAGACCTGTTCGGAGAGCCGTAGCTCTCAACTATGATCGCCGCCGCCTTTTTTCACAACAGCTGCCCAATTGTGCTCACGATACTAGGTCAACGGCGAAATGTTGAGCCCCCACCGGAAATCGAACCCGGAATTGTTCGCAATGAAGTTTGAACGTGCTACCGACTAGGCTCCAGGAGCCTTATATGGTTCCACGTATAACTACCTCTTTCACCTTTATTACACTACATGAGTTGTTCAGGAATTATGAAGACAGTAGAATAGAGGATAGCGCAGTAAGTTTTAAACAAAATACACATCAAATTCGCTAGTTTCTGAAGTAAGAAGTATGAATGATTGCATTAAGAGATTTGTGGAATAAAGAAATAAGGTAGTAAACACACATATGAAAAGAGTTAGTAATTCCTTAAAAATACACGTATGTGTGACGTCGACCTGCTAGCCGTATGGGTTGGGGCAATAAGTAAGAGACTCGAAGGTCCCGGATTCGAATCCCGGCTGGTGCATGGATCTGAATTTTAATTAGCATCGCATTCATAACCGTGACAGACCGAAGTCAGTTACTAAAAATGGCCCTTACAAAATAAAGATTACAAAGTTTTTTTTTTTTTTGTTTTTGTTGTTTTTTTTACGTAGGGGTGACGGTTCTAGATCGCTAGCCCGCATATCCTTATACACTCTGGGAAAATAAACTCCACGTTATGGCCCGCAGTTTCCGCGCCATATGTACGCTCTATACCCATCATTTCCTTGCAAATAATTACCACAGATACTTCTATAAACACATACCAGCAACCCAGGAATCCAAAAAGCGTTAAGAAAAGCTATATGCCATTGTCATTTCGTCAATACACAGTTCAACAACATATAATAAGTCCCCATGAGGAGTTATGGCGAAACTTCGTGTTATGAATTACACGTATTTTGCCACAAGAAACACGGACAGTATCTCGGGCGAGTGAAGAGAGGTTAGTTAGAAAATGCATATGTTAGCCTTCCAACGCGCAAGAAACTAAATAGTCCCTAGCACCTTTCCCTATTCCTCTCCCACTTTACACTTTCATTTCAAAACTGTTACATTTAAGATTTCAACACTTCTAGGCACGTTAGGAATGTTACATTTCTCGGGTATTTTTTTTTTTTCGGTCCATAAAGTAAAGAGGAACTTAACATAAGAACATGAGCGTGATTTCAAGCAATTACAAGCAAAAAATACAGTATTTTTTTTATTATTTTTTTTTGTTTTTGTTTGTTTGTTTGTTTTGAAAGAGTTCATAGAGCAGAGAACAAATTTCTTCGGTTTTTGGATGCGTTTTATTTCGCTCGGTTGCAACTAACAAAGTAATTAAGATTTTCAGTTTGGGAGGGTATAGCCAAAATTGGGGATTGTAAATAGTTTTGAAGTTTTGTTCCTATTGATTTTCAATTGTAAAAACTTTCAGGTTGGGATATGTACTAACAGAATCTCTGTAATTACATACTTCACAGTAATTGGAAAACACACTACAGATGGTCACACTAATTTTTTTTTTTTTTTTTAAACCGCGGCTAGTACTCTCGCAAAGGAAAAGGGATATGGTAAGGTGTAAAGTGTTGTAATGTTTAATGATTTTTTTATTGTTTTTACGAATATTATGTTTGCTTCATAACCATACGGATAAACTTCACTTTTGTAACCCCTGCGTCCGCCAGCTACTGATTAATGTGTACGTTCTACACTACTCATTCCCTTGTAAATAATTCACGAAGTGTGATAAAGGAATATTTTATCATCTTGATTCTATTAGCTTTATTATTTGCTGGGTAAACTTTACTTAATAACCCGCAAAAATGATGTAAAATTTGCAGCACAAATGTAACATTTCCAACGTGAGTGGAAGTGTTGAATAGTTTCGAAGTTTCGAGTCATGGAATTATGAAATGAAAGCAAAAAGTAGTTGGGACTGTTTAGGTGCTTGCGTGTTGGGGATAAGCACATGGAGTATATGATAAACGTCATGCGTATTGCGTATAATGAACAAAATTTTGTAACTGACCTTAAATAATCGTATTCACTCACTTAAATAATCGTATTTTGTAGCAAAGTAGTGTCATTCATAAATCGAAGTGTCGCTATCAGTAATCCACACGCCGCCATGTTTGTGTTTTGACCAACTGGATTGAGTATTTAACGAAATAATAATGACAGCTTTTCGTGACAATTTTCGTATTAGTCTGTCTCTAGGAGTTTATAGAAACGTCAGTAATAATTATTTGCAAGGGAATGAGGGTATAGTTTGTACAAATGGGTCAATAACTTGTGGAAGCTGCGAGACATCAAGTAAAGATGATCGTTTGTTTTTATTACTTATTTTCATTATCGTTTGGAGAATATTATGCGTTTGTCTTAAAATCATAGGATATTCTATAATGAGTATGGAGAGAAGAAGTAACTTTTTTTGTATTTCTTATCGTAACAACTTAAAACAGTACAAATTTTGCGAATTACCAGGTACCATCAGAAATATATTAAGTCTGGAAGGCGAATAGTACGAAATTGCTCCACAAGAGGTACTCAGTTTTGCGTTGTAAAAATAAAGAAGTCGCAAGGATTGTCTTTTAGATTTTTGATTACTCATGAAGAAAGAAATGGCATGGGATTATACGAAACTGTTCTAGAAGAATCTGAAAACACAGAATGTAAAGAGAAGTCAACAATATACCTACGGATGCAGCGGCCAATGAAAGTTAAGAAGGCAATTGAACGATATCAGAGACTTGGTGCTCAAGAGAACAGAACGACCAAGGTATTTGTTGAAGCTCGTTGCTAGCTTTTATACCTATTTTGGGACACTTGCGTTTGGCAGGCAGTAATTCTCGGATTGCTTTTAGCTCCGTGGTTTGCCAATCGAGCCCTGAATTGATGCTTGTCTGTTGGCTGTAGCCCCCTCAGCGTCGATAAATCGTTGGAGTGTCTGGGCATGTTAACAGCAGGGTTCTCGTTATATGTAGAAAGTATTACGTCTGAACCGAGGAAGCGGGCGAGTGACGTCAGCATATGTTTGGAGGCCCGTTAAGCAGGGATTTCGATAGTCAGTGTCTTCGTTCTCATTTTCGTTATATTTGGAGTTAAGACCAGTAGAAAACATTATTTCATCAGATAGACAGTGATAGGCGACATATGTATGAACTGAATGATAAAATAAAACTTTCAGCAAGGGTGCAGAGTTACTAAGTTAACGTTCATCGCGGAAGTAAAGCTGGTTAAGCATTTAAAAGTTGATGTTGTATCAGACTTCAGATGGAGCATTAAGAGATTATGCCATTACATTCGGAAACGTGTTAAAAACAGTATTATTTGGACAGTGCTGAGTGATTTGACTACAGGTCGTGAGCAGTGGATCCAGACTTACCCAGAGTGATTACATTATAAATAAGTGATAGGACAGAAATGTGTAAGATAGAGACATCCGCAGGAAGACGTCTATTACAGCCCGAACTGAATAAATAAGTACCGTTCTTGAGAAAAGCCATAACGAGAAAAGTCTTATTACATTTCACATAGACAGAACTTTCTC
This sequence comes from Lepisma saccharinum, assembly GCA_022664845.1. Taxonomy (NCBI): domain Eukaryota; kingdom Metazoa; phylum Arthropoda; class Insecta; order Zygentoma; family Lepismatidae; genus Lepisma; species Lepisma saccharinum. The sequence continues at coordinate 3,642 of JAGDQP010046058.1, forward strand.
TTAAATTAATTCTTCCATACAGAATAAGTTAGTACTTCACGAAATCAGTATTCTCTATACAGTTGTATATATTACGATCGTATCATCTATTTTATTATCATTTAATCTTCACATAAAATCTCTATTTTATATTTTAACCTTTAATTGCATCTCTATATTTCATGCATCGATATTTTAATTATCTCACACACACTTGTATGAGAATGCATACTAGCAAGTATTTATCATAAAGGAAACTGTGTGAAATACATGAGAATTCATACAAGTGACAAGCATATTATACTAACAGTATATCGCTATATTAGTGAACAGAGTGCGTTATTTTAATTTAAGTGTAGGTGTTCAACAAATATATTGCGAAGATTATTAAAGACTGAGTGCAAGAAGAAGTAAATATATTTAATGGTATTCGTATTTAGCAAACTATATACAAGCATTCGGAAAAGGATGTATCTTCGTTGTGTATGAATATCGAAAATAAAGACGTACACGATATTCTTTTGTAATCGACGCCAAAATTATAAATATCTGTTTTATTTCTCAAGAAAGCATTCCATATAACCTAGTTAAATCTCACTTAAGTAAAGATAATAATAAGAGTTAGTAATAATATCCCCAACGATATTAAATATTAAAGTGCTCCTTAGTCAAATATTTACACTGTAAAGGTATCTTAGTAGCGCGGAGCGTATCTGCACCTGACAATTATATATATTCAACAATTCTACTCGCTTTCCAAACAGACCCAAGCGCCACAGTTCTTTACTTTCGGGATCACAGCTTCCGTCAACTACTGATACATGTATACGCTCAACACCACTCATTCCCTTGTAAATATTTCACACACAACATCTAGCAACAACTAGCAATCCAAAAACTGTTTCTAAATACCAAGTGTTGTTGTTATTTTGTTAAACACACACTCGTGCTGATCAACAAATACAAATATGGCGACATACACAAGAATACTAAAGACCTACTTAATATTCATACTTCATGTTATGAATGACACGCATTATGCTAGAAAAATTACGGACACATGTCGAGTACCAAAGGTAGTTAAAGTTACCTTATATATATATATATACACATTTGTATGACTATAACCATTGTTATATTTTCCGTTTCAATGCTTACACACACGTTGAAAATATTACATTTCTTCTGTAAATTTTACTTATTTTTGTAGCTCCAAAAGTAAAGTTCAACATCGCATTTCAACACCACACACTTCCATCATTCTTGTAACTTTTACATTTTGGGGAGTGCAAACACAAACTAACTTCATGCCCCGGCCAGCACAAAACAAAAATTTTCGTACCGCACCCAAGTCAATCTGAATCCAAAAAATAAAAAAAGACGACGTTAAAAAGTTGAGCAGAAGAACTGTGATGTTCTCTTTACGTGTTCTACTACAATTCTATCGTCCTTATCATCGGAAGAGGATGAATCTGAGATCATATACAACATCTTTGACAGGTGGCAATTGCCAAACTGTTTTGAAACCTACAGTTAGCGCGTTAACTGGAGGTAGAAGTATGGGTTAATTTAACTACCAGTTTGCTCAGTTTAACTGATAGTTATGCCTTAACTAGACATTCAAAAACGGGTAAACCACCAGTTTAACTGTTAGTTATTACTAAAATGTACTTTAACCAGACAATGAAAAACGAGCCCTTAGTGAATAACCTCGGCTTAGTAATTATTTTTCATAATTTGGTTCGGGTTCTGTTTGTGGGTAAAGGCTATATTCAGAATAACTACTACAAATAGAACCTTACTTAATAATAATTAATATTTCCGCAAATAGGAATATTAGTACCTAGTGCAAACCCTTTCGTTCTAAAACGTTTGACCCCCCCCCCCCCAAACCCACCTTACTGTTGTTACATACCTCAGTATGGCAATACTACGCTTCCCCCTACAAGTACGTAAACTAAATTATCAACTCCTGAGTAAAACAGTATAAATGCATAACATATGACGTGAAGATCAAATATTTTCGTGTCATATGACATCCAAAAGTGGAAAACGCAAAAATAAAATTCCTATATTTCTTCATGGCGTACATCTTTCAAAGTTGTTCCCATACAATGAACTGTGGGGAAAAAAAAATAAAATGGAAGGACAAAATTCTTATCGCTGGACTAAGTAACTTCCCATATTTGAAGTGCTTGGTTTCATGATTGGTAGAAAGAATTTGAAGAAATCAAACACAAAGATTGATGGTAAAAACTTTTGGTAAACTTTGTTTTTATATGGGCCAGTCTAGTAACTTTGGACTTCGGCCCGTCACGATTCGCCTTTAGCTGTTAAAATCCACACCCATGTCGGGACTCGAACACGGGACCTTCGAGCCGATGGCCTACCGCCGCAGCCCGCTCGGCTGGCAAAAAGATTGATGGTATATGATAGAAAATATTACTTTTAATAAAACAGCAAAATATGTAACGTTCGTGTGAGTATACGTTACTATGTCAAACAACAATTATAAAAGCCGACAATGGTATGTGGTCTCATGCATCAGGCCAGCGTCTGCAAGGTCCTGACAGCGAATCCCGACTGGGTTATGGATGTTTGTGTAGTTTAGAAAGTTAACAGCTATGACAATCGGGACGCGCCTAAAATAGCCCAAAAATACAAAGTTTATCGAATTTTAACAATTATAAGATTATCATTGTCCAGCCTCGCAAGCCAAAATCAGCAGCAACAGCACGAGACAGAGAATGATCATCATCGTCGTCGTTGTCGCTATCTACAGTTCAATCAAAAGCCTACAACTGTAATTGGATATCTGGTTGTTTTAGGAAATTCTTCACTAACTGTGTCAGTGAATACCTTTTTCTTGTCGACGTTTTGTAAAGATAACTTATAATTGCATCAGAACTGACCAGAAGGTGATTCAAGACATCACGTAAATTTACTTTTCAGAACACTTCCTCGCATGTCCTTCCCGATATTTCTTGATTCTTTTATACCGCGCCTGTTGTGCCTGTCTAGACAGCATGCCGATTGGTAAAAAATTGTTCAGCAACGATCAATCAATTCTCTGTTGCCTACAATGATGGACGAGGGCAATACTGGGTTCTAAAAAAACCGGCAGGCCTTACAATACCACAGTTCCACATGCACAAGGGAAACTGTCATTTCTGACCGCAGCCCTCGACAAAATAACATTTTATCACCAAAGGGGCACGTAAAGGCAAAAACTGATACAAGGGAAATAAAGCCAATAATTTAGATTGCAGACTAGCGCAAATTTAATGCACGGGCAGTCGCGGAACTTTTGGTACTTCTGTGTCCCTGCCAATACTATTGGGCAGTTTCCAATTATTAATGTGTTAATTTCTCTAAACACACTTAAGTACATTTAACGGAATTGTTCTTGGGACACTAACTTCCACAAGATAAGTACATACCAGAAACTACTTTTCCCACGTAGAAATATTCAGCCATTTCTCTCACCCCGCGATCACATGTCTTCACCCGTCTCGTTCGTCAGCCAAGTGATTGACTGCATTTCCAGGTCATGAATATTCGTCACTTTCCGTAGGCTGCTGCGTTATACGTTGAATACTTAGTGGCGTTCTACGTGCGGCATAAAATAACAGCATATGGTACGACATAAAATAACTGAGCATTAATGATGTTGAGAAAATGAATTTTGTCTAGCTAATTTTAACTTCTGGCCCGCTTTCCAATGTTTACAAACACACTGTATTTTGGTTACTTTTTATATTTATTTATTTATGACCTTTAGGCATATATGCCTCAGAACGAGATATGGTTGGGAAAAGGATGTAGGAAAGAGTAAGCCTAAATTCAAAATACCATCCCGTCAGTCGGCGGCTGGAATCGAAGCCAGGCCCTATTGAATGTGAAGCCAACGACATATTTTCATTACCTTATGAAGCTGTGTGCACTTGCATGATTGAACTAATTTGCCTTTTTTTTAAAAAAAAAATCAAATTCGTTTTGAAGATTGAAGTCTCTAAGATCGATGTGAACTGTTTTAGCTCTCTTGATAGCGTAGTTACAATAAGGGACTATATACATCACCACTTTGTCCGTCCATCTGTCCGTGTCAAAAAATAAATATCATGCACGACAAGGCATTGAGAGGTAGTTAAAGTGTGGCTGGAAAAGTCTCGACTAGACTAGACTAGATCAGAGCCGTTGATACTGCCTTGATTGATACAGTGGGTCAGTGTAGCCAACCTATTTATTTTTAATTTAGTGTCTCAAACTGCTTCGATTCCGATAGACTTATCCGCACCAAAGTTGGCATAAACATTATTCGACACAATAGAAAATACTGTTGGTGTTCCCATTCCTAAGCACCTCAGATGTCAGTGTTGCCAACTTATTTTATAAAAATAAATGTTTCTGTTACTTATACAAAACTATACGCGTCCACTGACTTACACCAAATCTTGCATCCATGTGCATTAGGTCGTAGAGGTAGTCCAGGTCGTGTATTGAGGCCCAGTAGTCAGTGTTGCCAAATTATTTCAAAAATTCAATTCAGCAATTGCTTCCATACCGTTGGCTCACATAATCTTGTGACGCTATCACGGGACCCTCAGAGCCTTCGTGATTGGTAGTAGTATCACAGAGCTCACTTGTTGTATATCATCATGTGCAGCTATATTTTAAAAAAAAACTTCAAGAGCAACAGACACTCCTCTCTGAATGTATTTGTGAGCTTTCGGTATCCCAGGCTCAGGCCAGGACAGGGTGGGGGAGAGGATATTGTAAGCTAGTCGCCAGGGGTTAGTAAGTAGATGCCATCAGGGCATTTGCCTGGAATGACTGAGGAAAACTCTGGGGAATTCTTAGCCAGGATGCTGATAGCTGGAATCGTTCGCAGGACCTTTGATTGCGAAGTCAGCTCTCTACCAACTGAGCTACGGCAGCTCGGATGCAACAGACATTCTTTATAATGATAGTTTTTGCGGGGTTTAATAACTCAGCTCATTTACTGGCAAGTAAAAAAATCGACGGTCGTGATAATAATTATACCACCACCACCACCCCGATACGAATTGAAAAACAGTTACTCTCGAAATTCCCAATGCTTTTATTATTTCATTCGTGATCCAATTCAGACTTTTGTTCGCTTTATTTTGCTTCCAACACTGAATCTCTTTTATTACTATTTGGTTTCTTTAGATGTCATTCTGAGACTGTAATATAGAATTTCTTGTGTGCCAATATAATACTGGAATAACCGGCACCACACAATAAAGGCAGTATTATTGGAATCTTCAACTGCTGTCACCTACGGTGGCAACTGATGTCGAACTAAAACGTAAGCAGACTCCGCCAATTCTGAGGGAAAATTTTCCTCGCAGATTGCAGTCTCGCTGTCACCGAGTGCGATAACCTTGATATTTGACTCGAGCAGACTGCTTTACATACCGATCGGCTTGTAGTTTCCTTTGCGGATAAACAGTACTCTATGACTCATTTTCATTCTATGACGGTATTTCTTGCAGTGCAGGTCCTTGCCTAGTCGAGAGTGAGTGGGAGTTGGCGCGTTCCATAACAAAGGGAGGGTTGAAAGGGTTGAAAAATTCATTTTTGTTGATTTTTTATTTAAATCTTTTTTTATTATTATTATTTAAATAGCTTGCAACACTGAAAAAGCTACTAAGTTAGTTTTTCCTTTGCGAACACCTTAACCAGTAAAAACTAAAGTAAAATTCACAAATATGTGGTGTTCGTTTCGGAAGATAGCCATGGAAAATAGGCAATTACAACAACTTGCAATAATTTTAAAAAGGAAGGATGATAAGCGTTATTTATTTATGGTATATTTTATGAAGGAAAGTTATCATGTAGGAAACTTCTACGTTAATTTCGTCGATACATGATAAATGAAGTGGTTTCACAGGGGCATACACCGTAAGTAAGTTCGAAAAAGAAACAATTTACAATGTTTCTACGTATCAGCTGTCTTTCAAAAATGACTTCTTGTGTTCCTTTCTTCCTAAAGAACTGCAAATTGTATAATCAATTGGCTCTTTTTTCAGTCTACATCTTCCTAACGAAATATTAATTTCCTTCAAAATTGTACTATCAATTTGGGAATACCCTATGACAATATTCAATAAAGCATGAGAGCTATTTTGGAGCCATGATCGCTCACCTTTGGTCCATGGGGTCCCCGATTCGATCCAGGCTCGTGCCATGTGGGCTTTGTTGTTGACAAAAACCGTGTGCGTGTGTTTTCTCAGGGTTCTTTCCTCCCACTTTCTTCATTCCACCAATTCTCCCATGATCTTCCAAAGTTTTCTAAAGGTCTTAGATAAAACTCAATACAATAAGAGCTATATAATGCAGTCAAATCAATAGTGGATATGCAAGCTTTGCTTCAGCTAAACTTTATACTTCCATTACGTATAAATCGCTTTGAGCAATTTGTGAAATCAAATAATTTGATACAAATACACAAAGTAGGTAATATTACGAAACTACAATTTTTGTTTCGTACACAAAACTGGATTTCCTGTTTTTTTCTGTGTTCATTTTCATATGTATTACAAAAATAAACAATTGTAATAAAAATTTTAAATTTATCATCTTATCCCATAAGTAATGTCGTATGTGCGATGACCGCCGCAATGACGCCATTTGTGGGAACTTGATTGTGCAGCAGTGTGTAGAAGGAGAACGGTCTACTCCACGTTTTGGAAATGTGGCTTGTGTTTGATGGCAGTGTCGGAGGACCACATACAGCATGTCATGCTATATGAATTTCACCAGGGAGCCAGCGCAGCGGCACGAAACATTCATGCTGTATATGGTCAGGGTGCTGTGGATGTGCGAAAGTGCCAGAGGTGGTTCCAGAGGTTTCGGTCTCGGAACACCAGCCTTACCGATAAGCCACAACCTGTGCAGCTGGACAACGATGAACTGCGAGCAGCGGTGGAGGCAAATCCAATGTAAACTGCTGAAGAACTGGTCAACGAACTCCATGTCACCCATTCGACCGTTCATCGTCATTCGCAGGACCTTGGGTACGTGTCGAAACTCGGAAAATGGGTACCTCATGCGTTAACACCTCAACAGAAGCTTCAGCGAGTTGACATTTGCAGCTCCCTGCTCACCCGTTACAGACGTGAGCCATTTCTGGACACAATGGTGATAGGGGATGAAAAGTGGGTTCTCTACCATAACATTACACGTAAACGGCACTGGGTACCTTAAGGTGGGCCGCAGGAACTGTGCCAAAACAAGATCTCCAGCCCTGCAAAGTGATGTTGAGTGTTTGGTGGGATAATCCATTTTGAGCTCTTGCCACGTAATGCACATGTCTACTGTCAGCAGCTTGAACACCTACGGACTGCATTCTTAAAGAAATATCCTGCTCTGGTTAATCGCAAGGGTGATAACGCGCGCTCACACACGGCAAGAAGGACCTGTGCTAAGATCAAGGAATGAGGCTGGAAGAAACTTTTCCACCTGGCGTTTTTACTAGACCCTACACAAACAGATTACTGTCCTTTTAACAACTTGCAAAACCACCTTCCCGGGAAAACACTGCAAAATAAGGATGACGTGCGACGAAAAGTTAACCAGTTCTTTGCCTCCAAAACCAGACTTCTTTCAGCGGGGTATTCAACAACTGGTTTAACAGGTGGCAGTGTATTGTGGAGTCCGATGGATACTATTTTCCTGACTAACGGTAGGGTTCGAGGTAAGTTATCGTTCTTTTCTTCAGAGTGCAAAAAAGTAGGACATTACTTATGGGATAAGCTGATATAATGTGAATTAGATTCCTGCGTTCTTTTCTAAAATTTCGCGTGTAATATTAAATTAACCACTCAAATAGTTTGTTAAAATTCTAAGGCGATGGCTTTGTTTTTTGTTTACATCATACGAGCTTATCATCACATAAGAATCTAAAAAGTAAATTTCAAGCTTACATATGATTCAAACAACAGAATGATAAAAAAAAAAAAACTTTACTTTATTTAAATCACTGATTTAAATAAATCAACCTTAGAGACTGGGGAAAAAAGATGGCAACATTGTTACCACTCCTCCGCTCTGCCCGTCAATCAAGCCTAGCTTTTCTCGCTTCACCCCATTCACACAAGTACAAACTCAACTTATTAGGAGAATAGTGACAATTTAACAAACATTGGTTAACCATCAAGATACGAAAAGAAAAGAATAGGAAAAGCAATAGTTGCCTTATGGTTTATAGCCACTGAAGATTTCGAAAATAATGTCAGGGTAGGAAACAAGCTAGTGAAATTTTCCAAACCCTGAAAAAGCTGAAAATCAGCCAAATGTTTGTGTACCGCACTATCAAGCGATTCGTGAAGGCTGGATCCATCAAAGATCGCTCAAAGGAAGACCGCGCACGAAATGTGAGAACACCAGCAGCTGTTAAGGAAGTTGCGACTTGTATTTAGCGAATCCTATCTGGAAACAGTCAGTGATGACTCGATAGTTGAACAACCCAACAAGATCTACCACGCTATTGAGAGGAAGATCAAGGACTTAGGAACTTAACGTCGGTCTACCGGATATTTTCTGACTCCTCGTCTGATGAAGCCTGCAAACGCCTGCTTCAGTGGTACGTCAATAATAAGTCACAGGAGGATTCTCTTTACGATTCAAAAAAATCTTCACCATCGAAGTGTCTTTGAATAGTGCTAGGATAATGGGATGTACACGTCGAGTTCTCAGGAAGCACGTGAATATGCTGCTACAAAGGGGCAGCGAGGGCAACATCCCTCCTCAGTCATGGTTTGGTGGGGGTGAGTTATGTTGATCTAACACGTCTCCAGTTCTGCGAAAAGGGCGTGAAAAACAGTGCGCGGGTGTAAGAAAACAGTGAAACACAGAGCCAATTGTGAAAGACTTGAGCAGCATCTTGCCCAACAACGTGGAGTGGACTTTCCAGCAAGATTATGCCCCCATTCACAAGGCAAAGTTAAAGCAGCAATGGCTTAAGTGTAATGTGCCTGACTTCATCGCCATCGGCAGCAAGGATCTCAGTCCCCTATACTGTAAAGTGTAATCAGTCCTTGAGGGCAACGCTTCTAAACAGAGATACCCCACAGTGGACAGTTTGCAACGCTCCTTAGTGACAGTAGTGGTGGATTTCTCTATGGCGAATAAGCATGCTGCAAAGACGTGGTCATCAGGACTTATAGGATGTGTGCGTATAAAAAGCAGTTAATCTGATTGGTGCTACGTATAGTCCATTCATGTTCGTATACTAAATAGACATTAAAATATCGTTCACCATATTTCATTCAATGTGTTTCCTTGTATACGTTGTAACATTATTTATGGCAAGACTATAACTGATCAATACCATGCGGCCGTAGCTCAGTTGCTAGAGCGTTAGTTTAGAATACGTAAGGTTCAGAGAACAATCCGAGAGGCCGCCCACTGTCACTGAGGTTTTATCTCACGCCAGGCAAATGCCGGGATGGTACCTTCTAACTATACCCTGACCGACTATCTTCCAACATCCTTTCTCACGCCCTATCTCGGCCTGAGTAAATTTAAACTTAATAACTGATCAACGGTTCCCAAAAAGGAGAACATCAATCTCCGAGAAGGAAATAGAATAATTTGGCAGAAGTGAGCGACTCCCTCTGTAAATATAACGTAATGACAACTTACGACCAATAAAATGTGAAGGGGACAGCAGTCTGATAAAGTTTAGAGTCCAGATGGAAAGCCATAAAAACCAGAGAGAAAGCTTGTGGACATTATATCCACGATGGTATAAAAATGGGTAAATTTACAAAAGAAATAAGACAGCATCATAACCTTCCCGATCTCGTAATGTAATTTTTCGACAGTAATTATGTGAAAATATTCGAGAAATAATCTAACATTAGTGAGAGGAACTAACCAACCTAATCTCAAGGAAACTAACCTAACATTTTTGATCAATTAAGGCAACTTTTTTACAATAATGGCGAATTGTCCTCAAAATAATGTAGAAATGGAACAAATATAGTTTAATGCAGTTCGCAGTTCCGATTCACTGCTCCAAGTAATGCTGATTCGACTCTGTGTCACAGTTACTTGGACCAGTGGATCGGAAATGTGAATTACCCGTAAGCTTATGAACGACAGGTAACAAGAAAATGTATCAAAACTTAACTTAGTAATAAAAATGAGACACCAGTTATAGTAACCAAAATTAACATATTTTATTGATTAAGTTACCGTACTTTTTAATTACATGCACTTTTTTGTTTAACCGTTTACACTTATGCGGAAAGAGAGGATAAAAGAAGGAACGTATCCTCATTCTATCTGATAGCCAAGGAGCTTAGCCAAGCCTTCAATAGTCCAGAACCATACTGCGCAATCAGCAAATCTTCCTTTCACCAACGGGTCAAGGAGGAATACCAGAGACGATGGGTAAATTTCTCTGTTCTAAGGCACGTCAAAATGACAATCAAGGAACCCAATCACCTTGTGTCAAAATCTCTAACACATTCAGGCAGTGGACAAACCAGGAAAGTGACTGAATTACTAACTGAACATGGTCTATTCAGGAAACACCTACAGACAGTTCATCGAAACTGGAAGACACATACTCCTCGACTGTCCAGCTCTTGCAAGAAAGAGATATGAACTCTTCAAGGGGCGCAACCCACTGGACAGAGAACTCGCTAACTTTGTTCCGAAAGTCCTCAAGCTGACAAAAGAGATAGAGCTAGAATAATGTTAGATGTAGGAGTCCATACAAAGCCTTACTGGCTGAAGTGCCTAGTTTATTCCCCAATTATCAATCAATCAGTTATTCAATAGGTGTTAAAAATTAGGAGAAACAAGATCCTTGTAGCTACTCCAACAGCACTATTAACCGCCACACAGGAAAACATTTGCCAGGATCACTGCAAAACAACTAAAACCCATCGGCCCTCAACGAAGAATCCACCTTCGCATTCCCTTTTGTCCAACGTACTTTCTATCGCACTAGGTTCTACTTTCTCGTCATAGTGCTGTTACCGCCCATACAATTCATTTTATCTTCTACTTTCTTGCTTGTAGTTTCAGTGTAGTGTACAAATCATTTTCTTAGAAAACTCTTCCGATTTCCTCCCAGTTAACGGTCCCCATTTGTATTCTTTTACTATAATACAATACTGAGTTCTTTTCACTATCTCGTAGGTGAGAGTAAGTATTTCTTCAAAGTTTAGATAACTCTTGGAAAACCACGAGATACGTCGAATTGATTTGCTTCCACGACACCAAAAGTTTGCATGAAACTTCATCTTACCGCGTTTGGGAAGTCCTCCGACATATCTATCCATAACCGACAATACTGTCTCCACTATTACTTAAATGAATTAATGTCCACCTTCTGTACATTACGATACTGTTTCGAGAAGGTCACTTTCAAAGCAGCATTTTGACAATATTACGAAGAAACCAAGGCGGGGAACGCCATATTATTCTATACAATAACCCTCACTTATACGAGGAATCTTCGTTAAACTTATTTTGCAATAAAACCTACACACTATCTGCTACACTATACACCCAGGTTTGATTTCATGGACACTACATGATTTAAACGACTTAATCATTGTTATTCACAGGCCCCATAGCAACGCCGCTGAACGGATCATTAGTCAGTTGGAACACAGGGTTTACTTTTAAAGTAGTACGCCAATATTGTAAAAATTACAGAAGAGAAGAGTTGAAACCAATGTATAGAACGATGATTTTTTGTCGCAGTAGAAAACAGAAAGCAGATTGTTGGTACACACACATAAAAAAAAAAAAAAA
>JAGDQP010046059.1:656-15422 GCA_022664845.1 Lepisma saccharinum
CGTACGTTGTCAGTATTATCGCCTTCTTTCTCTGTTAGTCCGAAAAGTCGAAGACTATTTCGGTGTTGGTACTGCTCTAGATGTTCCACACTTTCTTTGAGTAGGGTCCTATTTCAATTGCGCAGGTCATCTGCCAGATCACTATTGAATGTTAATGTCTCTTCAAGTCGATCATCGACTATCTTCGACACTGAGTCTATTATAGAGTCTACAATCACTTTCATGATTTCCGGCGATTAACAGCACTTTTAACTGCATCACAAATTTGTTTCACAAGGTCTGCATTGCTTGGAGTGCCCGGTAACCTGGATGAACTTGAAGGAGTAACATGTTTAGGTGGTTCCATAGTTATATTAATAGTTTCACCAATGAAATAATTGGAAATAAATTGTTTCACTTTGCACTGTATAACACTTGGTGAATTATGAATTTGTTTAAGTTAGTTGCCTAGGATTAAGAATATATGAATAAACTGGAAACGGATACGATCTTTGCAACTATTCTTCCACCACTTGGATTTCTCCCGATGATATGTCAGATGACTGCTAGCAAATTTTGTGGATTATCCCCCCTCTATCAACGATCCCTTTCAGTTAAAAAGGAATATTCATATACGTGGGTTAACATCATTTCACTGACCCCTTCAATAAATATATATATATATATATCTGTGTTGGTTCAATCTCCCTCTCTCTCTCTCTCTCTCTCTTACTGACTCCTTCAATTAAATATACCTATGTGTTAGCATCCTCATGGACTCCTTCGGTTATAAGAAGTATTTCTATACAGAGGTTATCCCATTGTCTCATTGACTCCTTAAATTAAAAGAAACATTTCTATGTGTGGGTTAGACCCCTCTCTGTCACAAACCAATTAAATTTCTATTTGTGAGTTAGTTCATTCTCTCATTGACCGCCTAATTAAAGAATATATTTCTATAAATGGTTTAGTCCCCTCGCTCACTGACCCCTTTAATGAAAATTAAAAAAACACTATACCTTTAGTGTTATTTATATTTTGCTCAAGGCTGACTACAAAACTTTCCTCTTTATTTCGTCCTACAAACCCGACATTTTGTTGACTACAATTTTAGGGCCACCTTTCACCTCAAGTTTTATTCTTTATATTTACACTGTAGTTTACGCAGCTGTATGCAAAATGTTATGACAATTGGAAGTGGTGCAGCGGGGCTCATTTTGAAAAGTATTCCAGTTTACGGGGAGTTAGTTTAAGTATCTATTTCAAAATTTTGTTAATACTGTTCAAATTACCAAGTCTGGATGCAGTGTTTAAGAAACATTTTTGCTCGGCCATTGTGGTGTAGTGATTGCGTTCTTAGAACTGAAGGCCTCAATTGCTAAACATCTCAAATCCACTGGAGTACTTTCTTCAGGAGGAACAAGAAACAGTACAAGGTCTTGATGTGTTACTCTATAAATCTGAAATTATTTTGTATTAAAGAGGGTTTCTGTGGTGGGATTAGGTTATAATATTTATGCAAGTGGATAGCCCTTGGAACATAGATACCGACCAACACAAAAATGTAAATACGAAAAACGTGGACTTGGGATGTTTTGCAATTCAGGTCTTCAATTCGGATCGGCACTGGGGATACACGTAGGATATAATCCTACTGCTGACTGAGGTATTCCAGGATTTTCCTCAGTTTCACAAGGCGAGTGACGGTTTGGTACTTACACACATGCCCTGAGCGCTAGTTTCTCTGTCCCCGCAAGAGTAGTTGCCGAGGAAGCGACATCCCTGTTAGGTTTATGTTATATAAAAATCCAGCATTGGTGGTCCTGGCGGTAACGTCGCGAACTTCGGAGCGACAATGGATAGCTATGCGAATTCGAATCCCGCGGCCAACCATCCTGACTGAGGATTTCAGGGTCTCCCTCAGTTTCACCAGGCGAATGACGGGATGGTATCTTAGCAATGCCTTAGCCGATAGCTTCCGATCATCTACCTAACCAATTTCGCCTGAGCTAAAGATGCCATGAATGCCCAAGTGAATCACTTGAGATGTTGCTTGCAAAATACGATTTGGAATTCGTCTACAAAAAAAGCAGAATTAGATTGCATTCGTTCCACATCTATTCAACAAATTATACAAGTACGGGAAAAGCTATTTTCTTGTAAATTTGAGAACTAGAGAGGTAATACTACTAGTTCCTTGATAGAAGACATGAGAGAAAGAACAGACACAGAGTTGGAAAACAAGATGGAGAAAAAAACGCAAAGAAAAAATATCTTTTCTCCTTACCAAGCACCAAAACAGAAATGAAAGAAGAGAAAAAAGAGGTCAGAAAAATAGTTGAAGATCGGCTGAGTCGAGAGTCAATTGAAGCAGAAGTGGTTGGTGGCTGATGGCGTCACTGTTACCAAACCAACCTGGATTTCCCCTTCTTTTTTCCAGGTGGTTTTCCCCGTCCTTTATCCTTCCCTTGTGTTTACTTAGGTTTCGGCTCAGGGTACGGATATTGGTCGTTCAACTCTCATTTCAACCAATCACATGCAATGTTTCTAACCCCCTACTTCCAATAATATACTGAAAAACAAGATGAAAGTTAGTTAAGTACGCAGATCAAGGTTAAAAATAGTCAACAAATTAATATTTTAAGCAAAGAAACTATCATTAAACATACAACCTAATATAAATAATACCTAGAGATAAGGGCGCCCATGTTATAATTTTCAGAGGGGGAAAAGATAAAGCGACATTTTTCTATGAGTTACTAAAAGTTATCAGCAAGTTAATCACAACAATATTTACTAAATTAAGGGCGCAAGAACATAAAAAGAAACATGTCATGAAATAGATTAAATATACCTTAAGAAGTTGATTGAGAATTCTGAAAAGACCATAATAATAATTTTAATGACTTAGTAAATTTTGTGATATTATTTATGAAATATTTATCAAATGTGTTCCCTGCAAAACAAACCCTTCCCCAAAGTATCCGTGATGCTTTACTGAAGACATCATTAGGAAACTCAAGGTTAAAACAATTTATCGTCGCTGGATTTGCAATACTTGGTATGTGCTCAAAAGTTCAAAATTGATTTTTTGGTTTCATTCAAAAGAGAAACACACTCCCCTTCTTTTAAAATCACAGCTATGGGTAAATTATTTCATTCAACGGTTTTAAATTAAAAAAAAATCAATATTTGCTATGTGCTTCGTTTCGTAATTCCTGTTATGTGAAAAATAAAACTTCCAACAATTTTTCCTGATAAAATTGAATAAGAAATTGAATTTGCTATTCTTGCTAATGGATATTCCCATTAATCATTGTAAACTATCATTCATTAATATCAAAGTAAAAGTAACAGGTAACTTTAAAAATACATTTTATTGCTCTCCTGAAAATTTGTTAAAATGCACATAGCAGATATTGCAAATTCAGCGACGTTATCATATAAAGTCTGTATACAAAATTGATAATTCAAACCCCTACTATCAGGAATTTGTTTTATTGCATAGAGAAGTCAACAAAGACATAAAAATAGCCTATAAAACCTTTATATCAAGTTCTGAACATAATATGAATAATGATCCAGGTCAACTGTGGAAATTTATTAAAAACAAAACATCTTACCCCAAATACCAGGTTCGTAAATATGAAACCGGAATTTATGTACAGAAAAGACACAGTAATTGGATGACCATGCTAAGAACTATTTTATTCGAAGTATTGGCCATCGCTAGCGATACATTTCTGCCATCGTTCCGGCAATGTGTGGATAAGAGACCAAAGAAAAACTATGCCTCTTGTGCTGCAAACCAGTCATCAAACCATTTTCGTAAGATGTGAAGCGCTGGTCAGCAAGTACGTGTCCCATGGATGCAAATAAGTGAAAATTGGAAGGCGCCAAGTCTGGTGAGTAAGCCGCATGAGGAAGGATTTTCCAGCCAAACGTCGCAGTGGTTTCCTTGACCGGTTTTGATGTGTGGGAGGGTGCATTATCGTGAAGCACAATCACTTTATGTTGTCTTTGGTCATATTCTGGTCGTTTTTCACTCACAGCTTGATGCAAATCGAATCATTTGTTGTCGGTAACGTTGAGTACTTACGGTTTCGCCAGGTTTCACCAGTTCATAATAGATCACTCCCTTCTGATCCCACCAAACACAAAGCATTGTCTTCCGTCCATAGCGATTTGATTTTGCAGTCGATGTCGCCGGTTCTCCTGGAATTACCCATGATCTTTTACGCTTAGGATTCTCAAAATAGATCCACTTTTCGTCACCAGTCACAATTCGATGGAGAAATGATTTCCTTTTGTGCCTGGCGAGCAGAATTTCGCAAGTGGTTTTTCGGTTTTCCTGCTGTCGTTCAGTCAATGCATGTGAAACCCATTTTCTCACCTTCTGAATCTTGGCAATGGCTTTTAAACGTATGGAAACTGCTTCTCGTGTCACATTTAATTGATCCGCGTGTTGTTGTTGCGTTTGAGCGTCATCCTCATCCAACAAAGCTTGCAATTTGCTGTCTGGAAACTTTTTCGGTGGTCTTCCACGTTCTTCGTTTCTCACGTTAAAATCGCCACTTTTAAATTTTGTAAACCACGCATAGCACTGTGACTTACCAAGAGCATGATCACCGTAAGCTTCGACAAGCATGCGATGGGATTCTGCAGCAGTTTTCTTCAAATAGTAACAAACAATCAATGCTGTCCGCACATCGTAGTTTGTAGGTACAAATTGCGCCATGTTCAACGCTATTAAACACTACACTATGACATGAAACTTGTCTGGTTGTGAGTTGCAAATCGTTATCAGCAGTCAAAACAATCAAGTGGCGCCAAGGACGCAGTTTTACGGTACCCACAGTGACAGCTAACGCCGTCTATGCACAAATTCCGGTTTCATATTTACACACCTGGCATATTAACATTTAAAGATCCGAATTTGTGTAACAACGCAGAAATAGCTAATATGTTTGAACAGTATTTCTGATCAGTATTTGTATCCTTTTCGTAACCGTTCAGTAATTTTGATAGTAATTCTAGGAAATTCTAGTGATTCTACGAGGAAATAGGAATGCTGTCTGTTGGCCAAACACATTTGAATGAAATAGAAAAGGCTATCAAGAATTTAAAATCCAAAACGATAGTTGGATCTGATGGCATACCCTCCTATTGATATATTTAAATATCCCCTATTCATTGCATTCATCTTGGCGCTAGAAACATGTATTTTTCCTAACAAATTGATATCTGCTTTAGTTTGTCCCATACCTATCTAAGACAAAACGACAAATTACCAACCACAGGCCTGTAGCAATCTTCCCAGTCTTTACAAAAGTCTTGGAACAGATTTTATATCAACGAGTTATTATTCATTTGAAGCCAGTTATCTCAACTTAACAACATGGCTTTGTTTCACAAAAATCCACGGTAATGAATCATGCAATTGATACAGATTTTATTGCAAACTCGTTGGACGAAGAAAAGCAAGTCAATGTGATTTATATTGACTTTGAAAAGGCGTTTGACAGAGTTAATCACAATGTATTACTAGGTAAATTAAATCACATCACTTCTCTCCATCCTTGATTAGGTTCATGTGCTCTTCTCTAACCAATGGCAGACACTATTAAATTAATAACTCATAAGTATGTACTGACAAGGCCCGACGTAGTTCAGGAGCTTGGTGTTACGTTTGACATGAAATTAACGTTTAACAGCCACATAACAAATATTACCAATGAAGCTTTTAAAATGTCAGGATTTGTAATAAGGATGGGGAGAAAGTTTAATAGCTGTCCTACATTAGAGAAAATGTACTATGCTTATGTTCGTTAGAGCAAAAGCGGGCATTTCTGATCTATTATTTCTTAGGAAATTAATTCAAAATGGCTTAGACTGCACATGCTCAGTATCATTGTTACAGTTTCGTGTCCCGTTATTAAAAACACGCGTAGACAACACTGGTCTCTTCCACTGCAAAAAGGCAAGGTCAATATAATGACGAAGTCACCAATCTGAAGAATATATAGTACCTACAATGAAATGTATAGAACTTGCATCGAATTGGACATATGTGATATGTCTTTCACAGCATTTATAAATATTGTAAGAAAAATGTCTGTAAATGAGCATTGTAAATATCGACACTCTAGTTAGACTATAAAGCGTGCTGTGTTGACAATAAATAAAGGTAATTAAAATAAAAAATAAAATATAGAAGGAAAATAATTATAAACATTTAATTTTTGTTTTCAATATTGCAAAGTATAATTTTCTCTGGTTAGGGGCGGGGAAAACGCCCCCCTTGCCCCACTGATGGGCGCCCTTGCCTAGAGAGTAATTCAATAAAATATTTTTGGAAAGATACAGAATGTATTATTTTTGGTTGCTGTACTTTAAGAGGAAACATGATATGTCATTGCAGAACAACACACTTTTCAAAGAGATTAGCCTATTCAAAGAAGTTCATATCTAAAGTAAAACTGAGAATTTTAAAAGATGAAATTAAATTATATAAGCGTCACATCAACACAATGTTCATGTAAGCATAAGTTTTTTCAATGGTTGCCATTGGTTGATTTTTGTAAATGCTGCATTACTTAAGGTTTAATTGGACGGTTGACCACAATCAACGTACATTTAAATTGAAGAACTGAATTGAAAAACATCCCAGTCTACATTTTTCGTAATGGAATTTTTCTGTTCGTCGGTATCTATGTTCCAAGGAATTTCCACTTGCATAAATATTACATCCTAATCCCACCACAGAAATCCTTTTTTAATACAAAATAATTTCCGCTGAATAGGATAACATACGAAGACCTTGGACTGTTTTTCGTTCCTCCTGAAAAATATACTTCGGTGGACTTGGGATGTTTTTCAATTCAGGTCTTCAATTATGCAAGTATTAAGAAATAAATCAACAACTTACTGCAGAAAGAATATAGACATGAACTGCATTCAAAACATTTTTTTGATTTAAAAATATTAAAGATACTTGCAAGAATATACGAACTCGACAATGCGTACTTTTAATTTTTCTCCACTACTGTATCAAGTTTCATTTATAATTGCTTATCTTTTATTTTTTTCACAAACAGAGAAAGGGATTTGTTGTTAAATTTGTATATAACTTTGTTACCCAATCCAGCTTGCGGATCTATAAAAGAATGGACCTTCGGTTTCTAACGTGGAACATGCAGACCCAAGGATAGCTTTAACATGTTCCTAGAATAACCATTTCAGGGTATTTGTCATCGAAAGATATAGGGGAGGATTAAATTATATTTATTTCAGTATCTCACAATCAAGGTCAACGCTTCATGACGCTAAGGGGGACTGAAGCCCCCCCCCAAATCTAGCTTAGTAGCCTCCCAGTGTTGTCAGCATTCTTTGACTTGTACATATGTCCTAAATTTAAAATAGCTCCAGGATTTTTTCAAATGCAATATTGTAGCCCCCGGTATTTATACCCTGGCGTCGTCGTCACTATTAACTCAAGGATAAATATATAAATCAGAAATGGGGCACACAACGATAGCAAACTTAAAAAATGCTGTACGTAAGTTATTATTTAAAATTGGGTCCATACGATGTATTGGAATTAGACGATCGAGTTTATGTATTGAAGTAATGTTAATGTTAGCTTAGAATCGTTTCCGCTGAGATCTTTAGATTAGGTTAACGCTACGTCAACTAAAGTTCAGTCTAGGTCGTAGCGTTTAAGGAAAATTTCACGTAAGGCATTTTAATCGTAATCCCGGAATGGTGTTCTTCTAAGTCGAAAGTTAAATCTTATATAGTAGACCCAGAAGACCTCGCAACAAATCTTACTTGGAAATCCATATTAACTGAATAAAAACTTCTCATACATCATATGTACAATATTTTACATATGATTCATAACATTCGTATATCCACAATATGTTCAATTATCCCAATAGCACACAAACATTGAAAATACGTGGATTAAACTTTAGTACCGAAA
Organism: Lepisma saccharinum; assembly: GCA_022664845.1. NCBI lineage: Eukaryota > Metazoa > Arthropoda > Insecta > Zygentoma > Lepismatidae > Lepisma > Lepisma saccharinum. The sequence continues at coordinate 8,620 of JAGDQP010046059.1, forward strand.
CGTTATTTTAACGTAAATGTATCGAAATATCCACCTGTTGAAAGGTTTATTCGACGCTGAATAATAGTTGAAAAGAAGCTAGTGGAAATCCAGAAACGGACGATGAAGTTGACCAAGACAAAGCATGGTTGCTGTCTAGTGCTTTACACATCTAGTTCCATTTTGTCTTTTTTTTTTTGTTGTTGTTATGATATACAGTATAAACTTTCCAACAGTAAATAATCCAAGTGTCTGTTGCAGGATTCGAAATTGGAATGTTCCGTACTAGTAGTTGGTAGCTCGACATGTTACCCCTGGACCACGAAGTGACCTTCAGATTCACTACTCTATTACGTAGGGTATCTATAAGAAAGGACGGCCTTGAATCCAGACGTGCTGTTTCACCATCATGTAAGAATAAGAATAAAGAATACCTTCATTCTTTTAATTGTTATGTGCATTTTTCCTTATTTAACACTTTAACTATCGCTGCACTATTAAATGTGTATTTCTTAAGATGTGTAATGTGTCGCCTTAGTAAACGTTTTCCTCTGTTTAAAATTTTTAATTTTATTTAAGGCCTTTAGGCAACTTGTGACTCAGGCCGTATGGATAATGATGCAAGAATAGGAGGAAACGGGAATACACCGAGAAAACCCAGGCACACGGTATTTGTCTACCACAAAAACCCACATGGCATGAGTTGGGATCAAACCGACGACCTCAAGCACCAGAGACGGCGCTATACCACTGAGCCACTGCTGCACATTGCTTGCTCTGGTGTCTAATTTCAGACATCGATCGGCTAAGTACGATGCTCACCGGACAGTTCTGATGCAGTCATGTAACACGAGAAAGTCAGTGGTTTCTGATCAATGTTGATTAAAGTTTCCGCTAAACAAAAACTTACCACTCAACCATTGTGAGATGCAATATGCGCGTACAAAGAGAATTGTTTTGGAAATCTTTCGGAAGAAATGTTTCCCCTACCTACAAGAAAACGAGTAAATTAGGTACCAGGGGAAAACAAATGAGTACCAGTAACTTCTTCCTTCCCCCTACAAATAAACCCGTGCACTTAGAATAGAACATAGCCGTAGGTAAGGAAGATAGGAATTCCAACTTAAAAAAAACAACATGTTTTCTGGCTGGTTTTGAGTTTATTTGTACTTCTGGGCATCGTTGAGATGTCTATCGTCTTCATTTCAATAACAAGTGATTACCTCACCTCACCCATCGTCTAGTTTAGCTTATTGCGACAAAGGCTATTCCAGGTTTTCTCGTTTCTATCTCACGAGTGTCGATATGAAATCTGTAATAAAAGTTACGTTCACTAAATGTGCATTCCTTTCCTTATAACATATACTCGCCAATGGACGTTAATACAATGTAAGTATGTATTTTAATTACTATCGTTGGAAGGGCAATATTAGAAGACATCTTCGAGAGGTATGTATTGGTGATGACTGTTGTCTTCTTAATGTGTGTCAGTTGGCATCTGCAGCTTACTAACAGGAAATGGACGGACAAGGATAGGAGGAAGGAAATGTCCATAGTCTTATTAGCAGAAACCGACCCGATATGTGCCTGGTAAGACTAAGAGATATTCCCAATCTTGATGGCCGGCAATTGGATTTAATGTATGTGCATCCAGTATGAAGGAATGTGAAAAGTACTGGTGGAAGGAAAGGGAATAAAAAGTTCAGACAACAATTGAAGATTGGAAAGACGCTGGACGCAAATAGATTCTTAAAAAGAGTTACAGATTTCTGTGTCAATTGTGATGGTTATTACTATAAATTAATAGACGAAAAAAATTGGTTTTATTGTAAGAACTGTCAATTGTGGTTTCATGATGACTGTTTCGGATATGAGGAGTCCGGAAGTCAAGGGATACAAATGACATTGGCTAATAAAAGAAAGTTCGAGATAATCTTTTAGATATAACCCGAAAAATAGGTAACACAAATTTGTCATATATTTGGTACATGAACATATCAAGGTCCAAGATTTCTCTGTAGAAATTATGACAATTTTGTGGCACATATTTTTTTTCGAGTTATATATAAAAGATTAAGTTGAACTTTCTTTTATTCGTCAATGTCAACTGTATCCCTTGGCTTCTTGAGTCGAGGTGTATGTAGTTGAGTATTGAATGCAGAGTTTGTATTAGAAACCAATAGTTTTCACCAATGATGACATTATGGGTTTCATCCGCTGTTTCAAACACAGGTCCTCATTATGTAATTTCATAAAACTATTTCTGTAGTAATGTTTAGTAAGTACTTTGTTAAGACAAATGAGTTTCACCAGTGGTTATATATTATAGGTTTTGTGCCTTCTTTCAAGCACAGGTGAGCAAAGAAGGCCTAACTGTTATTTGCACACATTAGAATTCGGTTTAATTATGTCATGAATATACGTGATAACTTAAATGTTAATGTGGCTTTGTAAAAATTAGATATTAACGTAGTGAACAGTACGTCTGATGCCTAGTTATCTACTAATTTGGTAGCAATCTTACAACATGTCCTTATGTCCTTATCTTTGAACAAATGACTATATGCGTATATTGAAGAGTTCGATCCGAAAAATGAATGAACAGGACTGAATAAGAGCATATTCTGAACAAAATGTGTATAAGGAGGGTTAAAACAAGTTATCATAAATAGGACTGTGCGATTTCTGTATTTCGATATCGAACATCGATATTCCTGATAAGTAAAAAAACAAACGATATATCGAAAAAATCAAAGTATCGAATATTTCATAAGGGAAAATGGTTGGAACCAAATATTGTACATTTGTTTGTGCATTAAGAAAACGAATAACGTTCACATCAAAAAATCATTCGAAATTAAATTATTCAGATCGAAAATCATTCGAAATAGAATACTGTTCATATCGAAATATTCGATTTAGATCGAACATCGTTCATATAAAAAAATCTTTCGAAATCGAACATCGATCATTTCGAAAACTCATCCAAATTTCTCAAATAAACAACATCGATATTCGATATAGCGACATTTGATTTTCAATAACGATATTTCAATTTTCAAAATATCGATCCATCAATCGATATATCGAACCATTACATAGACCTAATCGTGAGAAACTATTATAAGTGCACCAAAAGCACTTAAATCTTTCCTTAAGAAAGACACGTGCTTTCCTACATATTACTCTCACTGCTTCATTTCAGAACTTGAAAAAATTCACGAAATCTCTGTTCTTAAGGTATAAAATAATTGTACTGTTTCTCGAAGTGTAATCAGGATCTTTAAAGTTTAATTATATGGAACATTGTGCAACTCATCATCTTTGTAATGCAGAGTCAAGGACAATTTTGGTTCGTGATTTTCAGCAGTTACGGTGCTTTCTTTCTTCTCTTCTTTTCTAAATAGGAATTCCTCTCTAGATTACACCTTGCGTGATTTCTTCAAACTCTTCTGCATCGTTGCAAAGCTGTGTGCAGGGGAGAGGGTAGGGAATGTTTGGGATGAGGTGCATTGCTGCTACGTCCCCAATCTTGTTTTCTGATTGCATTTAGACCTCACCCCTTCTCTCCATTTACAAGGAAATTGAAGTATTTTTTTTAGTTTGCCTGTAGAGTATCATTATGGAGAGAACACGCAATTTTTTATTTTAATTTCCTTATGGGAAACCCGGAAAACTTGGTAAAAGGCCGTTGCACGTTTTTATAGATATTAATATTTTCAGAATTGTAAGTTTTTCTGGAGAAAAATGACAACAGATTCTTGTTTTATTTTATTATTATTATATTTGCACTATTCTAATGTTTAAACGTGTTTCTTGTCTAAAGTTTGTGTCGTAATACGTATTTGGGCCCCATACACTCACTTGGCTTTCTCTATTGCTGGTCAATTTTCAATACATACGAAGGTACACCAGGTCGAAAGTATTTGACTTACAGATATAATTCAACGCAGAATTTTATTATGATAATATAATTATCCTCCGGGTGCCCAATTTTGGGAATAGTTATCATGTAATTACCATTTCTTTGGACCAATACAAAGAACACAGTTCCAGTTTTGAATTTTGAGTGAGTTTTAAACATTTTTCTCTCAACTTAAATGCATTTGTTTTTCTTAAACAAAGCAGAAACAAAGGTATTTGACCAAATTTCTATCAAATACGCCCGCCATTTTGGATTTTAAATAGTTTACTTTACATAATAAATTTGGAATCCCTAAATTCCTTTTCTGAAGAAAATAATTCGTATACATAAAGCCAGAATAGATTGCGAACAATTCAAGAAAAATTCACTAAAATTCCAATTTCTATGCAATTTTTGCATAAACTTCTAAAAAATTACATAATATACTCCGTAGTATCTTATACACAATTGCATTCCAAAGTGCTTTTAAAAGGTTGAACGTAACTATTAAAGTACAAGGAAGTATTTATTTGTAATTAATATAAGCATTGAGAAAAGTCTTCTTTAAAAAAAAGTAAAGAAGTTGGTTTGCACGGTCATGAAACCCGTACTAAACACAATAAAATATTGAAAATGCCTATAAAAGTAAAAGGGATCATTTATCAATAAGTGATCTAAGCTTCCTTGAAAATAAAAGAGTTGAACAGCACGAAATTGAACCAGAGCCCTACAGGCAGTAAGCCGACGCTCTACTGCCTGAATCACTTAGTCCGCTGAATGCACATGAATCCGAAAGGGTAATTACAACACATTACTGCGACTTGTCACTTAAAAATGGAACTGAATCCACGAAAGTAACTGGAACAGTCAACGAACAGTACACAACCTAGATTGTCGAGTTTCTCCTGAGCTCAAGGGCCTGCAGAGAAACATCAAATATTCTCACCACTTTTAAAGCCAGAAAACACGGGATGAATCAAACGGGAGTAATAATATGAAAAGAAACTTCGACATTTTCGTAACAGAAGTTACACTTTATTTCCAAGTCGCACTCCCTGTTTTCATAAAGAAAATTAGGTGAATTAATGACCCTAGATGGGTTAGTAAAGGCATGCAAGTTTCTAGGTAAAAAAATTTATACTACTAAAGAGAACTTAAAACGAATACCTCAGTAAAATTCTGTAACAAAAGTTCCTAGTGTGTACAAGATGACTTAAACGAGCTGCAGTACTTTTATTTACTTTCTCATGACAGAAGGCACAGGCCTTATCATTGTAAGCCTATACAGAAAGAATAAATGTTGGCAAAGTAATTGACGCGTCTGGTTTGCAGTCACGACTTGACGTGCCTGTAGTCACCACCTTGTTAATTACACAATGGTTTTCTTTTTCTCTGACAACAAAATATTTTCTTCTTGTAGATGTTTCTAGGTACGTCTTCTTATTATAATCTTTCTCCCTTGATATATACAAACATCAATACTTATTTGGAACACTACAGAGAGCATTACCATAGGTTAGTTTTAAAAAAAAAGTAGACGTTCGCGCTGGTTCAGTATTTGCACGTTTATCTCTGGGTCATGAGACCCCGGTTTGATCACGACTTGTGCCATGTGAGCGTTGTGGTGCACAAACACCATATGTGTGGATTTTTTCGGGATTTTTTGGTTTTGTCTCACTGTCTTCATTCCAGCAATTCTCCCATCATCTTCCATTCGGCCTGAACCAGAGTTCCATAAAGGTCTAAAATAAAATTGAATTCAACTCAATTCGACAAAAAGTGGAGACCTTTGTCTGTTTCATAAGCTGAGGATGAGGCTCTTTTACAGACTTTTCATTAGTTCACAATAGTTCGTGGTGATCTCAAATCTTGCAACGTTAATTTAACTAATTTCCCGAAGTTATACAATAATGAACATTTTCACAGCGACGTAAGTCGGGTGACAACACAATATTGCATTGGTACTTTCATATTTTCTATATTTATAAACTTTAAAAGCATATTTTAATATTTTTAAATATGAATACTATTTATATCTTTATCCTAAAATAAACACTAGCCTGCAGTGAAGTGGCATTTGATGGCTGCAGAACACTTCAGGATTTGGGTCACAAAACATTAGCTTGAGAAAAAGTATCCGAACACCGAAATAACTCGAAAACATAATTTGAAAATACTTAAAATTCTTTTCTTAAATAATTTATATTAAAAAGTAAAAAAAACAATCATTTTGTTTATGCATGATAAAAAACATGGGGCGCGTCACTTCAAAAATTTAAAAAGTGACTGCATATGAGAGCGCGTCCCATGCCTTTCTTTTTAGTCATGCATATTTTTTTTTACTTTCTAGGACGAGTTGTTTAAGAAAAGTATATATTTAAAAAGTTTTTATTATTATTATTATTATTTTCAAGCTTCGAAATGTACAAGAAAATTTGTAAATAGAGAATAATGAAAAAGGAATCATAACTTTGATTTTGCTTTACATGGAAGACTCTTCTAGTCAAATTGAGAACTTTCCCCCGTAGCACACATATGTGTTTTCAACGTCTTTGATTAACCGTTATCAGTTGAAGAAGTACATTCATTTTTTAACCATATTTCAACAAAGACGTCATTGCGTTGATAAGATGTTAATACAACGTATATTCAATATGTTATTTTCAACTACGGTATAATACATTTTGTTTAATGAATTTCTTACTAATGTTATGTCAAAAATATAATTTAAAACTAATTGAATGACACAAACTAATTTTGGTGTTCTCATGTACACGTTGAAAACAGAATAAATTTTAAACTAGTTAGAAGTTAGAATTTCGTTGATACGACGTTAATGTGACGTACTTTAAACTATCATTCATACTATGCCCTAGATTTCGTTTCACACTTGTATTTCTAATTTAATTGCTTAAACATT
>JAGDQP010046060.1:0-15422 GCA_022664845.1 Lepisma saccharinum
TTTACACAGGGCGTAATAACTTGTTGGGATCTTCAAGATGTTCCTGACGAGGAGATTAAAAGAGAACTCGCCAGTCAAGGCGTAGTGCATGTTAAACGCATCAACAGCAGAAAGACTGGCCAATTACAACCGACAGGATCATTAATTTTGACATTTGCCATGCCTCAGCTTCCTAAGGACGTGAAGGCAGCTTTCTATTGCTTGCCTGTCCGTCCTTATATACCAAGTCCGCTCCGCTGTTTTAAATGTCAACATTATGGACACACCAGCACGTCATGTAACGTGACCTCTGCTGTATGTGCAATTTGCGGAACCAGTAGCCATGGTGCGGATCCTTGTAGGTCACTGAAACCTCAGTGTGTTAATTGCAAGGGTGAGCACACGGCCTGGTCGCGTGACTGTCCTATTTTTAAGGAGGAAAAACGCATTAGAGAGCTGATGGTATTAGAGAAGATATCTGCTAGTGATGCTAAACGTCGATTAAGAGAGTCTCAGCGAACCCTTCCCTCTGGTGCGTTTTCACATGTTGTAGCCAAAATAGCAGTTAAAACTGTCTCGGTTGGTACCCAGACAGTTAATGTCTCAACACAAACAGAGTCTGATGTGCGTGTAGATCCTCCGAAACCTTCCAAAGGATCAGAGACTTCTGGTAATACGCCGACACAGAGTCAGGGCAAAAACCACCTGTGCAGAGTTCTAGAGCTCCACGGGTTAAGCCTACTTTTAGTCCGTATAAAGTCTCCAAATTAGCTCGAACTTCACCTCTCGCTACGAGCATTAAGACTTTGACTAACGTTTTGGCTGCACAATTAGCTGAGGACGAGTCTGCATAGACTATCCATCAGCCAAGTTCATCTTTGTCCTCCGACATGGTTGAGGACCCCCTGATGGATATGGATTTTAATCTCGTGGGAAGGAAAGGGAAACCGAGATATAAACTTAAACGGTAATATTTTAACTAGTTTTTGCAGTGACTTTTATGATTTCCGTTTATTTTATCTGGTTATGTTTCTTAGCTGTTAAGATTTATGGTCTATTTTTGTTTTATCTTGTGCGGGCCCATTTACGGGCATCCTCGTCATACTGGCCATTTACACCAGTAGGTTGAGTGTGAAGACCTTTTACATCTTCATCTTTTATATCTTCTTTTTATATTATTTTAATTAACAGCTAAATTTTAATATGACCAAGATAAGGGGCTTCCCCCGTATCGGAACGGGCGTAAGCCATAGTGCTGTTACCGCCCATAAAATTAATTTTATCTTTTTATCTACGTATTAGTAGATAGCAAAAGATCTACCAACGTAATGGAATTTAGGGTTTAGGGAGGAGTGGAAAGAGACACTGACCATCAGTCAGTGATCACAAAAATGAGGAAGAAGTTCTCGCGACGAAGAATAATCAATTCGCGACGACTGACTTTCCTGGGGTGTGGGGATGAGAACTGTGGTTGGTAAGCAGGAAGAAAAGAGGCCGTTGGAAAGACCAAGACTCTTTCCCTCCTGGTTACCAACCAAGATGGAATATAATCTTCGTTTCCCCTCATCCGAGCTACATGGCCTGCCTGTCTTAGCCTTCGTGATTTCATTATTCTTATAATGTCAGGTGAATCATGCAGTTTGTGCAGTTCTTCATTATGCAGTCTCCTCCATTCTTCGTCAACTCGTCCCGTTTCGGTGACAAAATTATCAACTTCGATTCCATAGTTCGTGATCATATACACTGTTTTAGGGTATAATTTCTAATAATTCCAGTGTTTTGTAGTGCTGTGAGGTAACGAATGTATATTTCTTTACAAGAAGAATTCTAACCTCGATCATTTTCGGAAGGGGAGGGTTGACTAGAATTTTCACCTGGACGGAGAGAATTTATCATAATTGTTGTAGCATGTATAGCAAACTATAATATCTATTATTTTTAGTGTTGTGAGATCAGTTTAATGTATTCATATATCCTTAGAAGAAAAATTCGAACGTGTTTTGTCCCGAACACAAGCTATTTCTAGAAGTGATAAAGACTATTTCAAATAGTTCATCTGTTTGTGTCGCTCATTTCTCTGATGAGCTAGTCATCAAAGTAGATTATTTTGTTGTGAATAATAATAGGATTTAAAATTCCGAGGCAGAGAAGATGGAATTTACAATTTGAATCTGTTCCACACAATTTCGCAAATTTGTCCAGCTCATTGTCAACTACCGTCAAAACCCTTAAAGCTCCAATACTTAGAGAAAGAACAAAAATACAGTAATAAACGCAATACATGATCCCTCGATAATTACTAATAATTCCTGCAAGTACTCCGGTACAAACGGTATACAGCTGATGGGAATTCTAAGAAAATCATTCTGGATCTAGAGTGTAAATATAGGAGACACAATATATATATATATTGGAGTGGTTGAGTCAGAATATAAAAACAGGTAATATATAAGTATTCTAAGTTTAATTCCGCAGCTCAGTGGTAGAGAACTGGCGTAGCATTCGGCAGGTCGTAGGTTCTATCACAGCGGCCAACCATCCTGACTCAGGTTTTTATGTCACACCAGGCAAATGCCGGGAGGACACCTTCAACATTAACCCTGGCCGACACCTTTTCCTTTCTCTATCCAGGCCAGAACCAGATGCCTCAAATAAAATTCAATTTCTTTGCTGATTATAATCTAAACTCCTTAAAAAATGACAATTGTGTTTAGAACTGTTTTTATAGAAAGAAATCATATTAGATCTAGCTATTAATCTAGAACAAGATAAATTCAATCTATAGCTTGTGACAACTGGTTCGTACAGAAGTAGAAAATGTTGCTTCATAAATTATGAAGCAATTTATATCACTATAACTAGCGCTCGGAGCTTTAGTTACAAAAAAATTCCTAAATATGATTTATGAATTGGCCTCTGAAATGTAAAAAAAGAGTCCCAAAAATTGTTAAAACGACTTCCAAAATAGTTCTCTATTTTCTTGCTTGAATGGATTGTTAAAGTGGTTTGATATTCACGAGCAGAGCAAATGTTGATATTAACTAAAAATCAAAAACGATATAGGAAGCCAAAAAAAGTAGACAGGCTAATTGATAGGACACTTGGTCATTTCCTTTTCAGTGTTGTAAATTTTACTTCTGAAATATTTTACTAATTAACGCTACAAGATGCGGATGGTTTTTCAAATGGCTAGTACCTGGCAAGGAGACGGGTGAGGGTTTCCGCCGTTTCCTAGTCGACAGCGACAAATTGCGCAGTTTCAGTAACCTGTTCCGTCGATGCGAGTAGTCAATAGCGATGGCGCCTTGGACGTTTGAAAAAGTTGCAGTGACTTGATCGCACTAAGTCGAAATGCTTACCAGTTTCCTGTTTAACAGTTTCTGAAAATACGCAGACGAAGAATCAACAAGCAGTAAATGTGGTTCCAAAAAGATGGTACCACAGCACACACACAGAAAGCGTCAATGCAGGTAGTGAACATATCGTCGCTCTGGGACAGACTGCTTTATTTGCTGTTATCTACCAACGTCCCCCATGAGAATCAATATATTCAGTAACGACCTTTTACGATCTCCTAAAAAATATGAAAACCCCGATGCGCTCTTATCCAAATTTACCTTTCAATTATGGGAGAAGCATTTTGCTCTCCAGACATTTGAATAACTTGTTTGATCTGCCTTTAACGTATTAGATTATGTGTGATTAAAATGTGAAAGGTGCACGGAGTTGAGAAATATTGGACATTATTCAAATCGCAAGAGTGGGGAACTATAAATGACATCCAAAACAGAGGTCGTGAATTAATTTTCTTGGAGTCAGGTATAAAGATAATAGTGCAAAACGTCCTTTATAGTCGATATAGATAAAAATTAAGATAGAAAGCTTATTGATTACTGTGTTTACAATAAATGTCGCTAATAATTACAAGAATTCAAAGAATACTACCATTAGTCCACTTTACACTTTTATGGTATTTTAACTAGTGAACTGTGTACATGTAATACATTTACACAGAAACTTCATTTTAGAGAATTAACATTTAAAATAAATTAAATTTGAAATATAAAATTCACTCACCTTATCACATCAGGGAGAGATGACCACAGGAGAATTTCTATTAGCTAAGAAGTCGAAGACTAGTGTTGGCGCATTACATGGAGCATTATCGTAATAGAGACTGTCCAGGGGCCAACGTATCAACGAACAGCATCTCGTAGTCCGTGTTGGACATCCCTGTAAAAATCTTTAGTCAGAGTTCGACCCAAAGACAGGATTCATTATGCACTTCGTCAATATAGTACAAAAATTAGCATGTTTTTCACATGGGAAGGGTCTTTATTATTCTATCTCTTGAAGTCAATTTCCAAATTATTATTTATTTTCTTCTTCTTCTTCTTCTTCTTCTTCTTCTTCTTCTTCTTCTTCTGTCTTTTCTCTTCACTCCATCCTCATTACGCCTCATCAGCGTCCAACTGATTTTCTTTTTAATCTTCTCCATCACCAGCCAGTTACTATTCTTCGAAGTATAGTCTCATGGCAAATATGAACCATTCTCCCTCTGCAACATCTGAATTTCTGCAGGTTAACTCTTTAAGCTGAATACTCCTTCTATCTTTTGAGAATTTATGCATCCTGGTGACCCGGCAAAGACCTTACCAGATGCACTGTGAAATATGAAATTTTAAAATCTATTTTCCATTCTTAACTTTCTTGTTTATTCTATTTTCTTTAATCTTTCCTCAAGAAGACCTAAGATACCAGTGTGAGTTAAAGGGAAGGAGGTCCGTCGCCGGTCCCTTATAAAACCCTTTAACTGTGATCACTGAGTGGAGGTCCCGGCGACGAGGGTCATGGAGTCTTCTGGGGTAAAATCATCCGGAGGTAAAATAGCCCCCCATTCGGATCTCCGGCGGGGGGCTGCTCCAGGGGACTCTATGAACGAGGATTCAAGCACCGACAGCTCTACAGAGATACGCTCGCCACTAACTCTCATGGAGCAACCACAACCTCCACCTACTGGGCACAGAACTCGTCCAACGACAGTAAGGCGAAGACCTTCTACTATTTTGGAACAACTTCATAGAAGGGGTCGTGTGCCAGAAGGAAGAATTTTATGGAGAACAGAGTCTCAAATGATCCTCAATCCTGATAACTTGGAATTTCCATCTACCAGTGCAGGAACGAGAGAAGTTAGTGATGTGGAAGCATACTTCAGAGAGGACATATGTAGTGCAAGAAGGAGAATAGACTCAATGGAGAAAAGACTGCTCCTACTTGAGAGAGCCATTGGTCGCCGGGAAACATTAATACAGACGATTGATATGACAACATCCTCGAAGCAGCAGTCAATTACTCCGATACCCGTTTCTATGTCCTCTGAAGATATGGAAGGAATGTATGCAGAAGTGGAAGACATGTTGGACGCTCAAAAGCAGATTCACATAAATTTGAAGGTCGAAAGATGCAAGTTAGAGCATTTGAACAGGGAGTTATACAAGTACCTACTGAAGGAAGGAGCAACAGTCAGAGCTGATGTTTCGAAGAAAGATGAGAAGAATAAAGAAGATACGGTGCCAGAAGAAGAAGAAACAGCCAGTCGGAGCTTGATACTAGCAGCAGTAGTTGCATCGGCATGCGCCGTTTGGCTTGGCGTCAAATATTTAAGGAGTTAGATAAACAACACTGGAACCGTAAACATGTAAGGAATAAAAGAAGTGTAAGCACATACCAGGCGCAAAAGGCAGCAAAAGAAATGTGCCCTAAAACTTTGTTGGCGAAGTAATATCTACTACTTTAGTAAATGGAATGCAAGATTGTTTGAAACACTTTCGAACCAGTTCTGTATTAACCAGCTTAGAATTCATGAGTTCGACACAAGAGGAGCTAAGACCTAGAAAGTACAATATTGATACAATTAAAAGCGAGTTGAAAAATTTCATCATATTGCTGTAATAGTCTGAAGGACTCAACAATTGTACCTGTGACCTGACAAAGTTGAACTACAAGAAGTGGACGAGCTTGAAACTACAGTTGCTGAAATTAAAGGAAGTGGAAGCAGATTGAATCGGAAGGAACAAAGATAGCACAGAAGTCAAGTTTAGTATTGAAGTTGCAATTGGAAGAAAATAACTCTGCCATTGCAGACAAAGCTGAAAAGACAATGTTATTATTAATTAGGATCGCAAAATTCCAAGAACCAGATCCCTAAGCCAATACTGGATTTCATGCCAGCATTATCATGAAAGATCATATTGGGAGTCTCAATACAAAACCACCTGATATCCGTGCCATGGTAGAGGAAAGAGAATATTTGAGGCAAAGAAATTCCACCAGAAGGTTTGGAAGCGAGTAGAAAGAAAGAAATGGTAAGAAGAAATTACACACTGGAGTTCTTCGTTCTGAAGAACCACCTTTATTAATTCATTTAGGGATCATGAGTTCACACAAGAGGTGTTAGATGTAGAAAGGATGTTATTGAAGCACCTGAATGAAAAAGAAAATCGATCATATTGATGCTAGAGGTATAAGCAACTGGAACTGCGATTAGAACAAAATGCACAAAATAAGATCAAACAACAAGTGGACGAACTTAAAGCTACGGCTGCGGAGGAAGTGAAAAAAATGGAATCGGAAGGAGATAATAAAGCACAGAAGAACATATTGATAGTCCAGAGAGATAAAACTTGTATCGGAAGTACAATATTATTATTAGTGAGGATTATAACTTCCATAGAAGGATAAAATTGAATCTAGAAAGAAGAATGAGAATGAAAAGGTGCCCAAAGGAGATGTATTAGAACTATTCATCATAGTCCAGTAGAATTGATTGCTGATGATAATTACGTATCCCTGCGTAGACATAAAAAGGCAGCATCTGATAATAATAAGGGAAGTAGCCAGTTCATTATGTGACGCTCACTTCAATTGAATAAGTGGTCGTAGATCACCGTTCAAAATGTATGTCAAAGAGCAGTTGATCTTCTTGGTAGGAGAACAATTATAAAAAGCAGTACACACACTAGAACTGGTCGTGCAAGAGGTTAAGACATACTGGACCACATGATTTGGCGCTGTTGTGAAAGATTCTACTTGCAATCATTTGAGCTGCGCAAATAGAGACAAGTTTTCACTTGTTCATGAGTATCGGACAATCTATTGGTGCTACAACCAACGAAACGAGACAGGGTGAGTCGGAGGCTCTTATTGTCATTTCACCTCAACAATGAAGAAATCTGTTGTTTTTTTTATACAAATAAAATACTGTAAATTTTATTTGCTTTTTCTTTGTCTAAAGATTTGTTTTTATATGTCGTCTTTAAGGTGAAAGTGAGAGCTCTGACATCCCGGACTGATAACCCATATCCAGAGTAACCCTTGCTAATCCTGGGCATGTGGGACCGTCATCGAAAATAACCAGTTGAACTTTCATAACCAGAAACTTCGAATAACTCAATAATTTACAACACATTGTCAATTATCTTGATAGTCGCTTGTTAAAATAATAAAGATTACGTTATCTAGCAGTAGTTCCAAACTATGGATAGGTTCTCGGGTTCGAAACCAGCGGCCAACCATCCTCACTGAGGGTTTGCAAGGCTTTCCTCAGTTTCATCAGGCATACTGCGGGATGATACCTTAAGTAAGGCTCTGGCGAATATCTTCCCCGTCCTCTAGATAACCATCCTGAACTGAGCTAACGATGTCAAGAGCTCTTAAATAAATTTAAACAATCCAAACTATTCGAACAAACTTCGGGATATCATTCTTCCCTTCTTCCCACCGAAACGAGAGGAACAAAATGTTGCTAGGTACATCTCAAGAGTTGCATAGTTTCAAACACAGAGGCATTCGAATGTGAAGTTGTATCAATACAAATGAGGTAATATCTCCGCAAATAATGACAAGGGCTTAACAAATGAGAACTGAAATTGTACCCAATAATTTTTGCGAGGTAAGTTAATGACTGAAGGCTGCTTACAGAGGGGAGTCCTATGTTTGTCTCTTGCTCAATGTCAGTTCCTTGGTAGTATGGAATTCAAAACTGGGAATCATAAACTTTGCTTAAATGAAACTTTCCTTTGTTTATGATCTACTAAACTGAGGTCATTCTATGTGGAAATGTTATGCCATTTGTGACGCCACCTCTCCATATGTTGGTGTTAAGACAGCTGAAGACAGACAGCTGAAGTGTGCATGAAAATATGTTCTTAGAATATGCAAAAATGCACTAAAAGGACAAGTAAATATTGCAAAAATAAGCTTGAAGATATTATAGGAGTGTACTTGAAATTTGCATTTTTTTAAATCGATAATTTAACAACTTCAGGATAACTCCGCAAAACTACAAATCAGAGGTAAATGAAACCAAAACGCTGAGAGTTAGGTAAATAAGTTTGTGGGTGATATTTGCTCAACAACGATATTGTTTCCATCTCTGTGGGTTCAAATCCCACCATCACAGAACGGTTCAGGCTCTTCAAAATAATAATAGTTGGAATGCTGTCGAATATATTTTTGTAATAGATCAAGATTATGACCATAACACAGTTTGGTGAGCAGTACCATAAAAAATCGCAATGACTATATACAAGGTGTTCAAAAATGACGTTAGGGGTAACCAAAATGATCCATTGAGTTGAAAATCGTTACATGCCTTTGTTGAACCAAGAACTCGATTGAGTTCCATGCACAGGACAAAGCCAGAAAGCAAAAACATGCTAATTTCGACAAATTTAATTTTTGCTTGCAATAGACGGTTAAAACGTTTCTTACCTTGCAGACGTTATCTTAACGTTTTATCACCCATGCCCTACTGAGAAAGGAAGTAGAAAAGGAATCTAATAGGGTCTACATAGAAGGGATTCACCTGGTAACACTGAAGAAGCATGAGAAAACAATGAGAGTGGACGTTCTGAGCAAAGTATGAACCGCCGTCTAGCTTCCCACTACCGCTTCCCACATTTTTACGAGATTAAGGGCTGTTTGGTGGATCCCAAATACGAGTGTTGCCACCTAATAAAGAATTGCTTATTCGATTAAGTTCAAGTGTATGTGTGTGTGTGTGTGAGAGAGAGAGAGAGTAGTAGTAGTAGTAGTAGTAACACTAGTCACAGCAATTGAATCGTACGTTTGAAGAAGGAAACAAACCCAAAAAGCTGTTTTGTGGGAAATTAACAAAAACTGTGTAATATGTTTATTATTTATTGAAAGGAAACAATATTGCTACTGAATATTCAAAACGGTCTTCTGGTACTTTCGTACTGCTCTGAAAGTTTACAGGTATTGTATTTTTTTCTATAGAGTTAAAAAAATGTTGGTGGATTTGTTTCCTTCCTCAAACGTATGGAAAAACGTCTGCACATTCTTAAGTGCTGAGCTGTAAGAATGGAAAAATCTACCAGAAAATGAAGAAAAAAATGAATGTTATTTATAAGAAATGTATGCACAATGAACTCGAAAGTTACAAGTAGTGGGTCTAAGTAATAAAATCATTTTTTTTCTTCTACCCACTGACAGAAGTATCGCCCTACACATGTGTAAAACTGCTTTTATTCCGTAACAGTGATAGCAATAGTTACTATGTGTAAATATCTGTTAACAATAGCAGTTAAAAATATCAGTGTATGAAAACGTATCTAAATGCGAGTTGTTTATTCCCGTCTGTGAAAAAGAAGTTTAAAACAATATTTTAGACTAACCTATTTATCTGTATCCTGTTACGCGTGCAGTAGATATATGGACGAAGGTAGTTTAGTTCCAACCATAACTGTTGCAAAGCTATTCTATGTAATTATCAGAGCTTGGATTTACTGGTGGAGAAGAAACAGTACATCAAAACACTATTAAATCAGGAAAGTATAAAGCAGTGGGTACGGTGGGTAGGGGCAAGTATAATTGTTTCATGCTGAATTAGTATAATAACATGAGACTAGCGACAGGAAGAGCTGAGCCATTCTCGAGCATGCGCATTATTCCTTAACAGTAAATAGTACTTCCAAGCAATTCCATTCAGTTGGCAATTTAGCGTATTGATAGCATGATGGAAAGCTAATCCAAGGAACCCGAGATCGAATCCTGGTGTAGTTTTTCTTTTTTTATGAAAATAACGTTTCTTTTTATTATATATACCAGGTATAAACGCATTAGGATATTTAATAAGATTGGTGAACAAACGGATGTGGAGGTTAGGTAAGTCAAGTACGGTATTTTTTTATTGCACACACGATAAACGTGTGTTTTCACAATGCGCTCTTCCGGTCGCTAGTTACAAGTGTATAATATTGTGGGCGTGATTATATATAGGGTGTTTATGAAATACACCGACGAACTTCTGGAGAAGATTCCTTACATCAGGACAAGAAGAGAGTTTCTCTGAGAATTGTCGAAATGTGCAGTGTCGGAGGTACAGGCTGCCGAAAGAATGGGAAAAGGGACGTTAGAGCTTCATATTTCTATCACCACGAACAGTAGAGCTGATGCGACAGGGTACCGTCAAATCTACACTATCCAAAAATGCATATTGTTCAAAATTCTGCAACAGTTGCGTAAGGGATTTCCCAAAAGCATTAGGAAGAAATGAGCATGAACTGGACGACGTTTCACCAGGAAGCAATAATTCGTTTGCGCTTGTCGAAAACTCAAGTAGATGACATATACCGAACGATTTTAAAAAAGAAGTGTGGTTGCATTGCAAGTAGGAGTAAGAATTGTATAATTTCATCCAATGGTTTATGTATTTGTGATCATAGAGATCGAATATCATTACAGGATTGCATGCTATGGATGACGTATGTCATCTTTACGCACATGGGGAAGTCGTTTAATTCATGCGCATTGCGACGTTCCTTATCTTGAAATGCGAATTTCCGTTGGGACCCTTGCCCGCCCATTGCGGAATATTTAAATATGCATATTCAAATGAAGCAGGTTTCAAGTTTTTTACGTTACTATGCCATATCAGCTCTACTACCCATGGTGATAGAAATATGAAGCTGTAAAATTATTTTTTCCCTCGGTTTCGGTAGCCTGTAGCTCCGAAAATATGCACATTTCTAAATTCGTTTTGGAGGAACTTGTTTTGATGTGAGGAATCACTTCAAGAAGTTTGTCGGTGTAGTGCATAAACACTCTGTATATACACTATGCCCAGACACACCGTGACCCTCATTGAAAGCCCTTAGGCCCCTTCCAAAACGAACTTATTGATACGTGCCTGTTAAAACCTAAGAAGGGAGTGGGAAAACCGGAGATCCGGATTTTGGGGAACGCACATGGGCAGATTTAGGAGACAGACCGTGGAGGGCCAATTACTTTAAAAGCTCTCAGTTAGAATTAAACAGTTATAGTCATTCTGAAATGACAGGGGACAATGTCCTCCAGAAATCCGCCCATAGGAGCGCAAAACGGTATTTGCCCTTATGCACAGTGCACAACCGGTTGGAAGAAGTTGAGGTGCGCCTTTATAATATAAAGATGTTTTGGGGGGGCTGTAGAAGTACAAGACAAATGACTATCCCAGAGAGCACATGAAACTTGCAACAAGTTTGCAGCAAGATTGGCATTGCAATTCTCCAAACGTGCAGTAAGTTTGGTAATGCAAGGTTGCCATCTTGCAGCAAACTTACTAGCTGAACGATGCGAAATGCACTAAAAATGTGAAAAACCAAACTTTCTGCACACTTTGTTTTTAAAAACGCTTGTAGACTAACATCGCGCCTTATTGAGAAAAGATTTCAGTCGGGAGTGTGATTCGAGCACACAACCTGCTAATTTGATTGTTGTCCACCACTCTACCGTTACGCCTCGCTGGTTCTTCTGAACTAAGTAGATTTTACTAGTCCTGTTATGTTACGAGAACAGTTACTGGAATAAAGTCATTTAAGTAGACTTTAATTCGAAATTGAAAAAGCTTATTGATCCTGTGGTGGAGCAGACCTATGAAAAAGGCTGCTGTGTGATTGTTCAGAAGTGCGAAATCTCAAGAGTATCATAATGACGTTTGCTTTACTGTTCGTGTCGATGACATTTTCTCAAACACACTGGCTGCCAAGTTCCCCAAGTACGCTAGTTGAAACCAAGTTTCAATTAGCCTTGACGTTTCCTTACAGTGATAAACTATGACTGAGTTGTAGTGTTGGATTACGAAGTGGAACGCCCAGATTAAAAACAAATCAAAAGCCAACCAGTGTTTAGTGTTTTTTCTAAATACAATGTGAAAATGTGTATACTGTACTGTATGTAAAAAAGAAAAAAACGTTACTGTACAGTATTTTAAAAAAATAAGATGTACCCCTGCCGAGAATTGAACCCGGGTCCCCGCGATAACTTTCCGAGACGTAAGCCAATACACCACACCGTCAGCTGTCAAATATCTTTTTTCAGTGGTTTTGATAGAAGCGCACCCACGATTCAAAACAAGTGTCCAAACTGATTACGTCTTTCACTGTATACTTGATCTCGCATGAGTCCTAACACTTCGAATTAGGTAATTATTCTGTTCTTTCATTATACACAATACAAAGACCTAAAAAGCAATATGTTATCGACACGAGCACATACTGTAATTGAATCTGCAGTTTCAAGAAGGAAACGAATCCACAAATGTGATTTTTGGGAAAACAAGAAACAAAACCACCTATGTTCTTTATTGTTTTATTTTTCCCTTTCAAACTTCTACAATAAAGAGGGTATATTGACCCACTATTCAAAGACTGCGTATACCGAATTTGGACAATCGTAAAGGGATTTATTAAAATTATAAAACCGAGGATTCGTTCCCTTCTTCAAACGGATGCGTTTATATTAGAAATTACGAAACTAAACTTCTGATTCATCAGTACAGCAGCGCTCTGTTTCACTAGAAATCATTGAAACGTTACGAATGTGCAATGTATTTCTATGTAATTTACATACCTACAAATATTAGTAATAGTTATCAAACAGTTAATAGGCATGATATCCAAGAGGCATATTGTTTAGAGCAGCATTGCTCCCCATCACTTTCACCTTCTTGTACCGTTCCAGTCGTTGGTCTCATTATCACCTCGTCATAAAATTGTTTGTATTCATCTGGGATGTACGTAACATTTTTTGCTAGATCTTGGATCTTCTTGGATTGATTGGGGTTTTATCTTTGTAAGCTTTGTCAGTTGGGATCTAAGGTACTGTGTTTGGCTTCTGCAGGATTAAAGTGTTTTTTACAAAGCTATCGATAAACAGAGATGTGGGTACATAACCTGCTGGTAATGAATACTCTAATTGCCTGTATGTGGAAATATTAAACAATGATGACTTACATCGAGACTTTTTTTTTTTGTACAGCTTTGGCCACCAGTTCTCAAAATCTAAGACACTTTCTGCCGAAATCTGAGTAACGTTGAGTCCTGATTTCCTAGATGTTTTAATCAAGTCAACGTATTGCTCTGTTATATAGATTCTGTCCATACGTCTGATTTTCCTCTTGGCAGTACCAAAATCTCGGTCACATTGTAAAAAAGAATGTCCCTGCGCTGGAAAGAAAAACCGCACTAAAGTATTGTTGCGGTTTTGGCCTCCACATGCATCACTGGATACATGCAGTTCTTTTTTATCAGGGTTCATACTTTGAATTTTCAACCATAACAACCTACAAACTTCATTAGGACCACGTTTGGCTTCTCCCTCCGGATATACATAGAAATCGGCCGACCCGGTTTTGATATGTATGCAAAACACGTACAGCCAGAGTTTCCGTAGATAAAACATTTCCTGCACAGATTTTGCATAAAATCGAAGACAATAGCTCCAACCTCAGGATTATTAGAACAAAGTTCTTTTATTTGTTGTTGTTTTGTATAAAACATTTGGCCCGACGCATATGAATAACCTTTTCTGCAACAACAGAAGCACGTTTGGCAGTTTCATTTAAATGGGGACATTTAATCTTTGCCTTAAGCTCCTCGTATGTGCTACAGACATCTATTTGAGGTTGTCCAAATCTAAAGTTATGGTTTTCGCGGAAGTGATTTCTATAGAAGTCGTATTTTACTTCAGTTGAGAGGTTCGGGTGTTGATCACAAAAGAGCTCGTACAAGGTATTCATGTTGAGTTCAGCACTTAAATACTTAATATTTTTGTTGCTGTAGTGAGTTTCTTTTACAGGAAATTCTTTGATATGTTAATCGATTAATGCACGAACATTTTCAGGGATTGCATTTCCTCGATGACCATGCCTACCTCTATTGTAAAAGGCCGATTTGCAAGCCGCAATTAACGCTGTTAACCTAAAGAATACTTTATTTCCTATGCAGTAGATTATTGAAAATGCTTTTTTACACACAGCTACACGTTGAGTGTCCTTTATAACATGGTAAACGAAACTGCTATCACGTTTCATTGGTACTTCTTTTTTTGACCGCCTACGTGATGGCGATTTACAATCAATCAAACCCATTAAATATGTATCATGTTCATTTTTAGATTGGAAACCATGTACTTTATTGAAACAGTGATCCACGGTTCGTATTTGGCTTAGCAGGTATCGTGGCACCAGTTCTAATACACACAAACCCCTCGCCGCGCAGTCTTTTGTTTTTCTGAACTTCAAAACAGTAAGTTTCTGGATGCCTATCTCCCTTCTTCCTCTTCTTAGGTGTAGTCTCAACATCACTTTCTGATGCATATTCAGACATTGTCACAGGTTCGAAATATTTAACGAAAACAAAGCTATAAGTTTAACATACTAACTGTTTAGAAAATCAGCTAACAAATTAGACCAAAATAATTTACTGAGCTGTCAGTGAGAGCGATCACAGCGCTCCTAACTGGAAACTTGTGACTAGCAACGGGAAGAGCGCATTGTGCAAACACAGGTTAATCGTGTGTGCGATAAAAAAAAATCTTTTCGGCAGGCCTACAGGCTGAGGTAGATCTAGAAGTTTTTTGTTTCTTTTTTATGTTCAAAATTTCAGATCTCGCCTCATATGAGGCTAGGCTATCGAGAAACTAGTTATTGATTTGTAGATTAATCATCAAGAGCTTTTCAACGATACCCTACAAGACGTTGTTTTAAACATGTCGAATGTACATCAAATTCCTACTCGTACCCCCGCAACCCCTGAATCGTTGATGTCACCGTAAACTTCATAGGGAGTACTATAATTTATGCAGACAAAGCTTCCCTCTAAACTATATAGGGGCTGATATATAATTATTTTCAAAATTTCAAACCCCCTTCCCCGTCCACCCCCTTGGGCCGATTTTGCTCATTAACGAACTTAGCCGAGCTATTAAGACTAGAAATAACATATTAACATTTGGTTCAAATATCTTCCAAATTATGGCCTCTAGCGTGTAAATATAAATATATATATATAAATATCTGGTCAGCGTGGGAGCAGTAGACCACCTCCTCCCTAAGGGAGAGGCCTCATCCAGTAGTGGATTGAATATGGCTGTGTATTATA
>JAGDQP010046061.1:0-15421 GCA_022664845.1 Lepisma saccharinum
AAAACAAGCAAGGCAACGATGGCTAAGTAATAAAAGCGAAAGAAATAACAACAACTGCAACCACTACCGTAACGCGAAACGAAACGCCACACTCGGGTTCACAAACAAAAAGGGAGAACATCTGACGCAGAAGATTCAGAAGATAGAGGAAAACGGGAAGACAAATAACATACGAGATCTATACAAAGGGGTAAACTCATTAAGAAAAGGTTACCAGCCGAAGTTAGGGATGATTAGAATTTAACGCGGAGATCTGCAGGCTGATCCGACTAAAATTATCGATGTGTGGCAAAATTATTTTGATAGTAACACTTTTTGATTTACTCAACGGAGAACAAACAGAAGAATTTGAAATCAATACAGCAGAACCGTGGATTCCCGAACCCAGCGAGATCGAGGTCGAAATGTCGATAAAGAAATTTTAAATATTCAGATCACCTAGAATAGACAATATTCCAGCCGAATTAATTAAAGCGGGAGGAACGGCACTAATCAAGGAACTACATAAGTTGATAAGTGCTATATGGAGAAAGGAGGAGCTTCCGAAGGAATAGAAAACTCAATATAAGTTCCGGTTTATAAAAAAAGGCGATAAATAGGACTGTAATAATTACCGCTTAATTTTATTGCTACTAATACGTTACAACGTATTGAGTAATATACTGCTAAATCGCCTAAGTGTATACGCACATGAAATAATTGGAGATCACCAATGTGGATTTAGAATAAATAGATCCACGTTGGACCAGATTTTCGCCCTGAGACAAATCTTGGAGAAGAAACAGGAATACAACGGGACTGTTCACCAGCTATTCACTGATTTTGAGAAGACTTATGATTCTATTAAAGGGAAAAAGTTATACAGTATCTTGGTACAATTTGGAATTCCGAAGAATCTTGTTTAACTTCTGAAAATGTGTCTCAGCAGCCACATAAGCAGAGTACGGATAGGTAATAATATGTCAGATAGTTTTTAGATTCACAACGGCTTGAAACAAGGTGATGCCTTGTCACCACTACTGTTTAACTTTGCTTTAGAAATTGCGATTTTAAAAATAAAAGAGGACAATGGCTTCAATAAACTGTCCGTGTACGCGGATGATGTAGGTTTAATAGGGGAAGATATAGATGCACTATAAAGTAACACCGATATCTTAGTAGAAGCGTGCGATGAGATAGGTCTACAGGTAAACACAGAAAAAACAAAATGCATGATAACAAGCCAAAGCACAAGGAATAACGGAAATAGGCACATAACAATTATGAATGAGAACGTACTGAAAATAAACAAATTTAAATAATTAAGAGCATATTGAACAAGCGAAAACGAGATCACGAAAGAATAATAAAATCGTTTAGTATCAGGCAACGCGTGTTTCTATTCAGTCCAGAAACTCCTAACCTCGCGATTAATATCAAGGAAGTTGAATTGAAAATACACAGAACGATTATACTGCCAGTAATACTTTACGGTTGCGAAAGTTGGAGTACGACCCAGGCAGATGAATATAAATTACGAGTGTTTGAAAATAAGGTTTTGAGAAAGATATACAAGCCGAAACGCGACGGCATGACTGGGGAATGTAGATGACTGCATAATGAAGAACTTCACGGACTGTACGACTCACCGGATGTTGTAAGAATAATGAAATCACGACGACTAAGATGGGCAGACCATGTAGCTCGGAAGGGGGCAAAACGAAAATTATATTCCATCTTGGTTGGAAAGCCTGAGGGAAAGAGACCATTGAGAAGACCGAGACGACGTTGGGAGGGCAATATTAGAAGGGATCTTCGAGAAGTAGGCATTTGTGATGAAAACTGGCTTGATCTTGCCCAGGATAGATCTTGATGGCGAACGTTTGTTACTGCGGTGATGAACTTGCGAGCTCCGTAAGCCATACAGTAAGTAAGTATGAGAAGGTTTTCCCACAAAGGTATTTTCCAGGAAATGGAATAGGTGATAATTTGTTGGCGCAAGATCCGAGGAGTACAGTAGATTGCACAGTTTCTCTCACACTGTTTGCTGTATGGTATCCCTGGCCACCCACACCACTTGCGGCTTAATATTGTCGGCAAGGAACAGTATTTCTGGCTATTCTCCAATGCTGTCTCCTTCTGCTGCAGTGCCTGCTGACTCCTGCTGCGAAAACAGGCCCGCAGTAATGGTTTGGCCCGGTGTTAGCAGCTGGTAGTGCACCACTTGCCGACTAGCCCACCAGATACAGTGCATGATCTTGTGTGGGTGTAGAGGTGACCTTGTGGTATGATACATTGGGTTCCGTGGTGACAATTAATGTCTGACAGGTTTGGAAGTTTCATACAGGACCCACTTTTCGTCACCAGTGAGCACTTGGCCGAATACGGATGTGTTCTGGTGCCTAGAAAGCAACGAAAATCACTGTTACTGCTTGGTCCTTGTTGACTTCCGACAGTGTGTGTGGTACCCACTTGCTTAATTGTATGCTTTCCCTATGCAGTGGAGGTAAAATCTGGATTTCATAAGAAACCTGGAAGAGTTCAGCAGGCTCACCATACAATTGGCTGCTATCCTGATCTATCATCTCCTTTAGGGTCTCGTCATCCAGTGCTTTGGGTACCCACAGCGGGGTTTATCATGCAGCAACAAATCTCCAGACCTGAATTTCTGGAACCAGTATCTAGCGGTGCACTTATTTACAGCATTATCCCAAAAGCTTAACGTATTCGGCGGCTTGATACGGCTGAGGACAAACCCGCCTTAAAGTCATAAAAAGACAATTTCGAATGAGCTACTTCGACATATCAATTTGTATTCGCCACTACTTGAGCTATGGCTGCTGTGAGTGAGCAAATTTCCTGTATTTTTCACGGTCAATGTTGCCACTCTGACCTCGGTCGCTTTTCCAGCCCCTGAGGTACTTCCTTTTTTTCGTATTAGTGATCACGTTACCCCATTTGACGTCAAAATTGACAAGTACTTTTTTGTAACCTTGTACTTCTTTAGTGAGAAAGATATGCAGCTTCACAGTTCCAGAGTGTGGTTCGTATGGATCGCCTCAATGAGTTTGTATATATCCTATTATACAATGGACTGTAAAGGAGATTCAGCTAGAGACTTCATCTAGTTACGGCAGCCCTTTTGAAAAATGTTTAGATTTTTATATCTCTCGTTCTAATTGTTGTTCCAAGATCGAATAAATGATACCTTCCTCAGGATTATATCTGAAAGTAGATCCAGTCAGAATAGTAAAAATATAAGACGTCACAAAGTACAAGTCGTCATCTTGTGAAATAATTAATTATGAACTTCTTGCATTATACTAGTCATATCAAGATGGAATAAAGAATCTATAGCTCAGAATGGCACTGGCGACTTTATGGACCAATGTTATTAAGGAAAACATGTGATGTCACATACTTTATGGAGCCATATTGAAATAGTGTATATTTACATTTGAATGTTTAGGAATCTATGGTCGTAGCAATATGGAAGAAACAATGTCTGTCTCATCATTGTATAGTTCGTTCGTTTACCTCATAGTTAGTTTTCCGTATAAGAAAACACAATTATGTTCAAAGAAATTCGAACATAATTTCCGTAGCACATGCCTCCCCACAGTGCAGTGAGCAATGGACAATAAAAAAACTATTTTTTTTAACTTTTAGACAACATCGGATTGATCTGTATTAGTCAACATTAATTAAACAAGCGTTAGTAAACAAATAAACGAAGTCCAATAAGGTACAGACGCGGCAGATGTTACAAAGTCCAGTGAAGCTTCTAAAGGTTTGTGTTTCATTATAGTTCGATTCTTTTACTTGGGCGCCTATGTCACTTTTCCCGGAGGCAATTATCGTTTGATTACGTTGGTTGACAATACAGAGGGTAAGTAAAATTCATTTTGACGAAATTAATTGGTCCACGGTGTGATAATAATAATTCGAAATTAACGTAAATATTCCTGTTTTTTTAAATTCAGTACAGGTTTTCTCAAAAAAGGTAGAAACGCTATTTAGATTTTTGCGTTAATTTATTTGCTGATTCATACACTACAAGATTTTAAAAAACTTGCGCCAATCTGCTGCCTTTATTTTAAGATATTTTTTCTCCGAACAAGTCACACTAATAAAGAAGGACGTTTTCGACAAATAGTGCACCAGCAAGGCAAGTGAGAAAGTGCCAACAGGTTACCCTTCAAATCACGAAGAGTAACTGGGCCTTAAAATAAAGCTCTTTTCGAAAACCAGGGGTAAAAGTTGGCTTTCAAATCCTACGAGGGTTTAATGGTAGATCGACCCAAAGAAGGGTTTGGCAGTTCCAACGATGGGGACACTGGAAGGAGATCTTTTGCTGATTCCAAACTCAGTTCTGAAATAAATTGAATTAATGAGAACTTAATGACCAACTTTTCAGTTACTAGTGGCAGAAGAATTGACCGTGCAAAGTTTTCAACATTAATTACAGAAGGCAGGGAGCTGTGCATTTGTATGGGTGGTGCTACATGCCCAGCAGTGTGCATAAGTTATTAGTTCATGGAGTTGAAATAATCGCCTCCTCTGATACTCTCGGACTACCTATGGGGCACTTATCGGAAGAGCATGTGAAAGCCACCCATAAAGTATTCTGCCGAAATAGATTAAAGCTGACCCGAAAATCTTTTCGCAAATATATATTTGTGAAGGTTTATTTAAATATATGATAATTACTTCTGAGTGGTCCATTCATAGCGTCAAAACAAAAACGGAAAAAGTTACTAAAAGCTGACATGTCTATTTACCTGATTGTTTTTTTTTTTTTTTTTTTGCCTTCTGAAGCTTCACATTTTCAATCGATCTGCAGTATGGAGCGTTTGAATTTGGATAGCTGGGATATTCTGAGCAGTCTGATTAATATGAAGTTAAATAGAGCATTATCCGGATTAATTGGGGACCAACAGTGTCCGGAAAACCTATATTCCGGATTATTATTTAAAATACAATGTTAAATATGAAAATAAAATCTACTTAGGAATCCAATCTTGTGATCTCTTAAATAAGTTTGGTTTTAATAGTTTTAGAGTAATAAAGCAGGACTACTATAGGACTCGAAAATATATTAACTGTATTCAAAAGAATAAAGAAGTTCGAAATTATTGTTCGATATTAAAGAAAATTTAGATTGAACTTTCAAAATATACAGCATAAGAATAATGCTGAAAAATTAAAATAGTTTATTTATTCATCCTTTACTTGTGACTTGGAACTGTCTGGAACAATCATCCGGATAACCGATCATACGGATTTCCGGATAAATCGACGGCCTACTGTAGTTATTTGTTTATTCTGGTGGAAGAGATTATTATTCCTAATGATTTTATATTTCCAGCAAAAGTTTCATTTCGTCCAAAATGGAATAAATATATTAAAATAATTATTTTGTATTTTTGTTATTGCAAAATATATAAAGTATTTCGCATTGCATATTTTCAAATAAGATCTCCTAAATACTGTTTACTCCCCCTTTTGTGTTCAGAGGTCAACTTTGTATTATTCTTGCTCTTGCTTAGTTAACTTTAATTTCGTGGAAGAAACTCTTAAAAATAAACAATTATAATAAATGTATATTCTTGAGTTTTGGTCCCATCACCCACATTTATTCAAGGCACTGTGCGCCCCATTGAAAAACCTTCACTAACCAGTAACTTCTTCTCTGATTCGCGACATAGCAGTTCCGTAGCTGGTTTGTAAATTTCACGGGTTTTCTTTTCCACGAAAACTTTTAAGCCCAGATTTTAATATTCTATTACTGATCTCTGCGAATAACTTTTGAAGAACTGGAGTCATGATAAAATGATATGGTAAACTCGGATGAATCGGGTCAGCGTCTGAGTAGGGTCAATTTTGTGTCTAGCACACTTAAGTCAACTGTGCAATGTTGATTGCTTGTGTTATTGCTTGATCCTTGCTACTTTATGAGAGGAAAATGTGGAGCAGATAGGTCCCAGGAACTGGCGGAAACATCAAAGAATATTTTCAATTTAGAAGGTAAATTAACAACAAATTAACGTTATAGAAACGCTATATCTGTATAGAAGGCATTGTTATTCTGTTATATTTCCTATGTGCAGGATCGTATTTCTTAGATATTTGATGTCAAAGTACAACACAACATGACGTTTGTAATGTGGACATAACTGATTCTCCAAGGAAAAGCGTTGGGTTGCCGGTGTATAGTATATTTTCACAAAGAAATTAAGGTGAATTGGGTCAGTAAAATATTAGTCAAAAAAGAAATCATGTATTTTAAAGTATAGTACTTATAGTATGTAGTATGACCCTTTAACATATACTTTAGGCCTTTATAGAGGGCTTCAACAATCTCTAACATTGTTTATTTCATATAATAAACTCGCTTTGAAAGATATTTCTTATGATATACATTTTCAGGTATTATGCAGAGCACAGTTTTGATCTAATGGAAAACACTGAAAATAAATCATTTTCAAATCCACAAGCTGACAAAAACGTAACTGTTGGGAAACTTGAGATGAGAGAAGCCAATCAAAGTCTTTCACTAAAGCTTCACCCGAGTACTGAAGAGGTCGATTCTGAACAAGCCACTATTTCCTTCATAATTCTTCTACGAAATTTAAACCAGAAAGAACGGCCACACAAGCCTATGAAGGGACGACGGATACCTTGTACGCTTCTTACCTAACCTGAAAACATTCTACAGCCAAAATTAATGAAAGACATCGTCTTTGTAGATACCAATTCAAAGGAGAAAAACTGTTTTATCTTCATCCTCTTGTGATGATCACGATGGTGTTTCAACTAAATAGAAAGGAAAGTACAGGGCAGAATCTACCGAAGACCCAAGTTGCCATATTCGTCTTCTAACTTATCTCCATACGCGTTAAAAGGATTTGGTTCCTGGATCAAGTGTTATTGTAAAGGACAAGAGTGGTTCCATAAGGCTTGCGTTAACACTGAATACAAGAATGTTCTATTTGGAGAAAGTGCAGGCAATCATAATACGGTATTAACTGAACCATGTTTCTATTATATAAACTGTTATGCCTACTATTGAACTGACTATCGTTTTCATGTTTTATCAACATATAAAATGTTCCACCATCATATAAAATGTTTTACCTAGAATCATATAGTCAAGTTGTTTCACAACATAGCCATATGTAAGTTCACAGAAAACAGTTCATTGCCTTGTCAGAGCACAATTATTTCTATATTAATGTTATTTTGGTGCAATCTTTACTTATTTAGATCTTAGTAGAAACATATTTTATTGACCCATTTCATCCTTGCGAGTGATCCTTTTCACCCCCAAAATTTCGGGTGAAACGGGTCATGCAATAGATTGAGTAAATTCATCGTTATTTCTTTGAAGCTACCGATACAATATCTGTACCCATTTAGATATATAGTCGTAGGTCCATTGTAATTATAACAAAAAAGAAACACAATATTTCTTTACGCATTTAAGTTATTTATTTTTTTATACGATTCATCCGAGTTTACCATATAGTCGCTTCATAGATATTCTGTTTAAAGCTTCCTTCTCTCGCGACGGCAGTAAGCAAAGCGTCTGAGGGTCAAAACTCTAGTTAGTAATCTTGCCTTGAATGCTATTAATCAGTGGCGATTCACCAGGTCTGTTTGAACAAAACTTCTCTTTCAACAAGACAGAGTTAATCCATTATACCTTATACAATACAGTTGTTAATTAAAGAAAATTTGTTTTCAGTTTGTATACGCTTGAAACACGAATAAAGTTATATTGAAAAGTAAATTATATTTAACTGTATTTGAAAGATTCTAATATTATATTAATAATATTAGTATGTAAACATTTCCAATAATTTTACTTTTAACTTGTTGATATTTTGCACTTTCATAATGGAATTGGAATTTCATCCTTCTAATAATAGTGTGAAATATAATTATTATGAGGAGTATATTTAAATAGTGAAATACACTAATGTAGGAGGTATGCCTGATGATGTTAACGAAATAAATTCAAAATCCTATTAACTGTGTATTCGGTAGTTAACAAGATTTACAATACATATTTTAACTATACAACGAAGAATATTTTAACAGATATTTAGCGTGACAAATCACTATACGATAGTCTAAAACCAATACCCTTGATAGTTAACAGCGTAGTTGGTCTCGTCCCATATGTTTTCCTTCCACCACTTTTATTCTCAACTACGTACGTTTTCTGATAATGAAACACGAGATCGCTTACATATTTAATATTCATATAACGCGGGAGATTTCAGAGAAATATTTTTCAAATAACTTGGATATGTAATTATCTTCTTGTAAAATTAAGCAGACTGTCGTGGCAAAAAAAGAAGAGAATCGATCAGCGTGTGTGGATTTGTTTTCGTGTTTGCGCATAAGTACAGTATTTTATTGCTACTTCTGAGCAAGTTCATGTCACATAACATTTTTCAGTGGCCAGCAAGCTGGGTTCCGGAAACAGATATTCGCGTATCTCTTTCTGGTGTTCTTCATTTTATTACCCTTTTAAATGGATTGGATTATCAATTGATCTAATACTAAAGATCACTAAAATAGTTTTACGACCAATATTTTGCACTACAAATGCCTCAATATCTGAAAGAATTTCCTAATGATGATAAAATGTATTCGTGTTGTAACTTTACTCCCACTTTTATGAGTAAATCATGTTACTAATGAACCAGATACGTTGCTGAGGACGGAGGTTACAATACATTTAAGTTAAAATGGCGAGCTTCCAACAAATATTTTAGTAGAACTCTCCTTTTAACTATCCATACTGAAAGGAGCCAACTTGTGAGCCTAACATATTCATCTGAATACTATTAGTAACATAGTTTAATTAAATCTTCGGATCGTTCACTAATATTACTTCGATTAACAGAAGTAAAATCAATAAACAATGCAGTGTACTGTGTTATGATTTACTGACACCAAAATAAATGAAAATTATGAGCAATGCTTGTAGTGATTGCAGTGACACGGATAATCAGATCGAGTAAATTAAGATTTAATATTCAAGATCCTTCTTAAAATCTTCAGAAGCTTCTATATGTCTTAGTATTTGTAACCTAGTATAGTACTAGTAATTCAGAATCCACGCCTTAGTATGTATGCTTACGCATTCGCAAAGTATTTACTTCGCTTTTCTTACTACATTTAGAAGTGCTTCAGGTATGTCAGAAGTTAGATTTGTTACATTTAATCTCTTTAATATTGGCAAAATAAGTAAACAAAATCTTCCTTATTGCTTTGCTCATTAAGATGTATTTTGCTGCAGCCATGCACATAGTTCGTTAAAACTTTTTTCAAATTTAACACTAAAACCTAGAAATGCTTTAAATTTCTGCTCGGTAACGATCGACAAGTAACTAAATAAACTAACTGAGCCGAAATCTATCTTTGTTGCGTTTTTTAAAAACACACATCATTTTATATTAGAATGATAATCTTTATTTAGTAATTTATGGGATATAGGAAGCTTGTTAATATTGTTCATAATAATGCAAATAGACACATATAAATCAACACTGTTCATTACAAATGCAACACCAAGGATGAGACATCGGATTAATGCAAATTTTGCAGAATATGTAGAGCATGGAAAGAAAAACAAGTGATTAGCACGACAGCTCCGTAACACATTAGAGCAATAGATGCACTAGGTACACCACCTAAGAACGCAATTGGAGGCAGGCCAGAGAGCCACAGTTTATAGTGGTACACAACTGTTGGTATGACATGAACGTATGTATATGGTCGAAAGATGCCTCTTCGTCGTACCTGCGAGTATGTTTCTTGCTTCGATCATGGAAGTGGCTTAGCGCTAGTTTAGTTTATAGTTCCGCGACTTTGGCGCCAGTCTTGGACAGACTACGTACACAGAGCAGCACATATGAACTCGATGGCTTCACGAAGGCACTACGCAATGACATGCTGGAACCCAAAGACTGCACCATACAAGGACAGACAGCTTGTGCATATATCTCTGGCTGATACAACAGCCACATCCCGAACACTAGGGCACGCACTTGTGGATGTTGCACAGCGCCCAGTGTCCTCACGAACAATTCTAAATCGCCCGGCAGGGTGAGGCATATTTGTACACCGCCCATTTCTGCGGCTTCCGATGACTTCACAACATAGATATGAGCGACTACAATGGTGTCGCCCATGGAGAATCAAATGGCAGAACATTCTCTTTTCAGACGACTTCCGATTCTGTCTGCAGCAACGTGATCCCCTTGACCCGTATCTGTTGGTACCGTGGCACTAGGAGGTGACTTTTTTCACATTCCGTGCTCGTTCGTGTCTCTTATGTCTTGACGGGCATGCGACCAGCCAACGGATCATGTGTTGAATCCGGTTGTGGTCCCTTTAGTGCTGGCCCTTCCTGAGGACAACATTCCGGCAGGATAAAGCGCGCTGGTATGAGGCACGTGATGTCTTGGCCTTCCTGGCTGGACAAAATGTTCCTCTGCTTCTTTGGCCGACCCAGCTTACGGTATCTGTCTGCCAAATTTGAGGTGGCTATCTTCTCTCCTTCTTGGTGTTGCATTTTTAATGGCGAGCAGTGCACTTTTAGCGATGTCTATTTTTTCCATGTGACAATTATTGTTAAGAAATATTTCAACCTCTTGTTCAATGTTTTATACTGAACTTTCTCTAAATTTAAATACTTACTTTCGTATTTTGTGGAAAATTTGTTACATTTTGGGATATTTATTTTCTCATTCTACTCTATCTGCGATGCTATGTCATGGAATAGTCTGTTCTCGTAAAATGGCATTTGTATCCAAAACACTGACAAGACAACATTCATATCATGTTGGGTGCCAGATGGTTCAGTAGGTTAGTAGCTATTAGCTGGGTTTACACCAGTTTATATAGAAAGTAACAATTCCCCATATTTCTATCCATAATTGCAGTGTAAAAGGTTTTAGTTATAAACTGAAAGAGGAGTCATGAACAAAGATTGACATCAAGTACTATAAAAATACACAAAAATGGCATCAGATAAGCTGTGAAGTAGAAATGTAGCTCTGTTATGATAAACTCATGGAGCGCGAAAGAAAACATTCGAAGACAATACGAACTCCAGATGCCAGAGTCTTGACATTTTACTTAGTGCAGTTTCTGTGTCTTCGTTTG
Organism: Lepisma saccharinum; assembly: GCA_022664845.1. Classification (NCBI taxonomy): domain Eukaryota; kingdom Metazoa; phylum Arthropoda; class Insecta; order Zygentoma; family Lepismatidae; genus Lepisma; species Lepisma saccharinum. The sequence continues at coordinate 11,164 of JAGDQP010046061.1, forward strand.
AAGTAATCCGTGATTTATAGTGTACAATTTATGTTCTGTGATTGGAGTCTAACAAAATCATATTGCATCAGGGAAGAGGTGTTATGCTATAGGAAGGTCACATGCGCCACAAGAACAACCATGTCAAAGGTATCCAGTGCCTATACAAGAGCTGCTGAAAGTTGTAGTAGTGATGGGGCACTGTAATGAAAATTGTACTAGGAAGCCTTAATTTTTGACGGTCTGCAAAAATTGAGCTGAGCGAGTTGGCGTTTATAGTGGAAAACAGATTATTTTGCAAGAAATAATAATCTCGTCGCAGACAAAAATTAATGTTAATGAAAAGTATTTTATATCGAAGTAAACAGGATGAAGGATGGACGAAGGAAAACAGTAAGTTTTATAGTTTGCTGGTGATGAAATATATTTTCGGAGCAGGGGGCAGGAGCGATTTATCTCCCAAGGTGCCTTACGTTACCTTAAGCACGTACGTTCGGCTACCTTAACTGCAATTTTTTTTTACTCCACGTCGATACCCCTATTAGAATGCTAAATATTGAAATGTAATGATTTTCCAAGATGGCGGAGCGTACTTTGTGACGTCACATTTTCAATTCTAATTGCATTTTCTTTTTACCGATGCAATTATGAGCAAGATATCGTTTTATTTTATACTGACACGACCATTAGATTCCGAAATAATCAAATGTAAATACTTTTCAAGATGTCGGCCAGAAAGTATGTGACGTTACATGTTTTCGTTATAAACAGATCCATAAGATTTCCGATGCCATTCTGAGCTATACTTTCTTTATTCCATCTTGATATGATTATTATAATGCAAGATATTGAAATTTAATTATTTCGTGATGTGGCAGCTTATACTTTGTGATGTCGTATATTTTTGGTATTCTGATTCTGATTTCTACTTTTGGATGCAATCCTGAGTAAGATATCGTTCGCTCCATCTTCATACAACATCAGAACGCGAGATATTAAAATATAAATATTTCTCAAAATGGTCGCCGTAACTAAGTGACATCACGTATTTTTGCTGTTATCCATAAACGCCTTACTTTTTCTTATAAATGCAATATGACAAAGGGGGCTTTGTCCAATAAACGCTTTTCTTTTGATTATAAACCAATATGACAGGGAGCCCGTGCCCCCTAAGCGCCTTACCTTTGCCTATAAATGCAATGTGACAGGTAGGCGTCCGACCCCTAAACGCCTTATCTTTGATTATGGATATATCATTATGTGATGTTTGGCTGAAATCGATATATTAATTCTCGAGTAATGATGCATTTGATAATTCAGTCTCGTTACCATGGAAAGGGTAAATATTATTGATGTGGTTCAAGTCCGAAAGGGGTGAATCCTATACAATCATGCCAAATTAACCTAAACGTTCTCAGATGAGGCACGAATTTAGGTTTCAGCAATTAAGTTCCGTTCCCATGGAAACGGTGATAGAATACCGAGTTTGAATGTAATAGGTCCAGCCGTTCTTGAGTAATCATGAAAAGCCTTTTTCTTTGAGTACTATGAAAAGCCTTTTTGTCATAGAAACTATACAACTTTTCGTTAACTTTTTATCTACAACCCTTCTCCTCCACAACCATTAATACTGTACAAAAAATGGTGATCATCGGTCCAGAAACTTCGAAACTTCGGATGAGCTGTAATCCAAAAACGTACAGACTGAACGTATAAGCGCTTCGCTTCGGCCTAAATACCAGGTGTAAGTTTTTGCCGGTTTTTGTGGTAAATAAAACGTAATTTTCAAGGGAAATTAATTTCGTTTTATTCAAAATATTGGCCATCGGCTTCTACACATTTCGCCCATCTTTCAGGTAATTGCTGCATACCATGCCAGAAAAACTGCTTGTCTTTTGCGGCAAACCATTCGTCAAGCCATTTTCCAAAGTCTTCGAAATTGCTGAAGTGCTGCTCTGCGAGCGCGTGCCCCATTGATGAGAAGAGGTAATAGTCAGATGGCCCCAGGTCTGGGGAGTACGGCGGGTGCGGAAGGATGTCCCATCCAAGCGATTTCAAGGTGTCTTTCATTGGTTTTGCTGTGTGAGACGGCGCATTGTCGTGTAACACAATTACTTTGCCATGTCTTCGGGCCCATTCCGATCGTCTTTCGATCAATGCGTGATTTAAATTAATCATTTGTTGGCGATAGCGTTGTGCTTTAACGGTTTCGCCGGGCTTCAAGAGTTCATAATACACAATACCGCTCTGGTCTCACCAGACACAAAGAATGATCTTCTTGCCGAAGCGATTTGGCCTTGGTACTGAAGGACCGGCTTCGCCAGGTGAAAGCCATTTTCGTCACCCGTCACAATTCGATACAAAAAGGATTTTCTTTCGTGGCATTGAAGCAGCATTTCACAAGTGACTTTACGATTTTCCATTTGACGTTCATTCAAATCGTGTGGGACCCATTTACCCAGTTTATTGATCTTACCCATTGCCCGTAAACGTCTGCTGATTGTTTCTTTTGACACATTTAATGCCTTTGCCAATTGCTGTTGAGTTTGAGTTGGGTCATCCTCCAATAACACCTGCAATTGCTCGTTTTCGCACTTTTGTGGTCTACCAGAGTGCGCACTGTCTTTCACATTGAAATCACCACTTTTAAATTGTCGAAACCATGTCTCACATGTTCTAATCGATGGGGCGTGTTCACCATATGTTTCTACCAGCACACGATGACTTTCAACAGCCTTTTTCTTTTGATTAAATAAGAAAAGCAATGCGTGCCGCAAATGTTCCTTTTCAGGCTCAAAGTTCGACATGATCACTGAACGATAAAACAAAGATGGTAGCTTTTGGCGGACTCAACTTGTGTGTGTTTGTAGTTTAATATCAGACGAACAAAATGACGTATGTGTCAAATGAATACGCTGTGTACTTTTCGCTGGCGCCATCTTTTAGGTAAACCGGAAACTACTTATGCATACACCTGGTATAATCTTCTCGCTTTTGTTAACTAACCATTTCGTAGGAATTATAGCGGGAAAGTATAAATGGGTAAAGATTTAAATTCTGATCAAACACTTGTGCTTTTCAGCTGTAGATCAAGACCCCTTCATAAATAATTAAAAAAGAATGCTCGGACACGTGAATTGAAATGTTTGGAGTGCTCTGTGACTAATGCTCTTTATTTAAATTTCCTTACTTTTCTAACGTTCAATGGTTTTTGGCAGAAATTTCTCTAATGACGTTTTAAAGTCTCTATATCCCTCCTCCCTTAGATAGCTTCAATAGTTTTGGGGAAATAATTAATCATAATAGTATAGAGGAGACTGCAGCGTGAACTTCAACGGAGCCGAGAAGTCTTAATTGTCGTGCATTGTCCATCATACAATACTCAATCATACTTGGCTTAAACTTGCATTATTACCACTCTTTTTGGATTTAGAACGCTCTTTTTTTTAAAAAAGTAAAAGTTAAATAACCACCCAATCCACTCATTCGGGATTAAATTAACTGATATATCATCACCTTACGCTTAGACGATATAGTTTCCTAACTACTACTTTAGTTTTCCTAGCTACTGTATCAGGTGGGAATCGTTCACCTCTAGCCTATAGAACTATTTTTCTGATCTTAGCGCTAAAGTAAAATAGTAAAACAAAAATAAGGCATTAAGTAATGCTAAAAACAAGTACTAAAATTTGAAGCTTATGAGCGAGCAAACTTCTAACAAGCAAACATGCTGATGGGTCATAAAAAAACTTATATTTTTTTAATTCCACCTTGATTGGAATGTGAAAGTATGTGCACATGCAAATGTTGGCAACTCGACGGCGATTGGTTTGGGACATATCGATAATACAGAAGTCAGATTTCGTCTGTGGAGACTGAACAAAAATTGCGGAAATAATGCTACGATTTTAAATTACTGAAAGAAATTGAAAGCAAATATACTGTAATTGGTACTGGGTGAAAGATGCAACCTGTTGGAGGGTATGTTCACGATGGCCGCCATCTTGTAGTCCGCCATATTGAATATCGGTTGATTTTTTAAATGGGAAGGGGGTCGTATAATATGTCATTCTGGGCTAGAATTTTACGGGAAATACGTTTCTGAATTCAGTTTTCCCATAAAGTTATTCCCGATTGAGTCGATGGGGTGTGGCATTCGAATGGAGTAATGGATTACATATCTTGGAAAGATGCTTTGCTATTTCCATGGGTAAAAAATTAAAACTTAAGTTTTCCTCTTTCTATTTACCCCTATCAGCATCCTTGCATATCTTACTCT
>JAGDQP010046062.1:1305-15420 GCA_022664845.1 Lepisma saccharinum
GGAATCGAACCCGGGACCGCTCGCACTGAAGTCGAGCGCGCTACCGACTAGGCTACGCAGGAGCTCCATCTTATATATATAATATGTGAAATTTGAAGAGGAGAGGAATTGTACTTACGTAATATTTGTCGAAAATTACGTACACCATTACACACTTAACAACTAGAGACACTTACAATTTTTGGCTTCTGCCATCCTCAGTTGTAGACAAGAAAAAAGTTCACTGAACACACGTGGACAATTCTTAAAGATGCGGACGTCTCCAACGAAAACAATTGACGACGTTTTGCGGGTGCACAACCACTGATGGGAAATGGGGTTTGGAAATGATGTTTTGTGTTGAAAATTGAGCTGGTATAATAATTAATAATAATAAAAACTGGGACTCAGTAAAGGAAACGCAGTCAGGAAAGTGTAATTTAGTAAAGAAACCGCAATCGGAGAAAGTGGAATATAGAAAGAAAACGCAGCCAAAAAAAGTAGGATTTAGGTAAGAAAACGCACTGAGAGAAAGTGGGATATAGTATAGGAAATCCAATGAAAAGGAAGTAGGTTGCCGAGTCAATCTCAAAAAGTGGGAGTCAGTATAGGAAATGCTTAAAAAAAACTGACAAAGAAAAGAAACGAAATAGACTGGAAGTGAATGGGCAGGGGTAGAGGGAAAATGTGGGTGTAAACGTGGAGAAAAGAGAGAAAGAAGTTTTAGACCAGCTTTCAGCTACCTGAAGTAACTTTTTTTTTCTCTTCTCTCCACGTTTACACCCACATTTTCCCTTTACCCTGCCCATTCAGTTCCAGCCTATTTCTTTTCTTTTCCTTGTCAGTTTTTTTAAGCGTTTCCTATTCCGACTCGCACTTTTTGTGAGTGACTCGGCAAAATACTTCCTTTTCATTGTGCTTCCGATACTACGTACATCCCACTTTCTCTGAGTGCATTTTCTAAACCGACGAGAAGACGGCACCAGTACTTGTGGCAAACATTGTGAAGAACCTTAAACGACGTACTCGACGACTGCATGCGATATCAGTTGTTAATCACAGATGACAAGAGTGCGAGAGTGGTTAGATCTTCAATTTCCGGAATGTTGGTTCAGTTGGTGAATGCCCATCGACAGCCCTCCTTGTTAACTCAAACTGACGCTCCTTGATTTTCATCTCTGGGAACCATTTGAAAGACACGGTATATAGTGAAAAAACAAAAACTATCTACACCTCTCCAGCGTCGCTGCTGAACCAGATACATAAGCATTACAAATTAACTTTCCTTGTGTCATCGCCAAAATGATGGCCTCATTAAGCCAGAATTTAAAATATATATATATATAAAAGCCAGCCCACCTGGGCCCAGGCACTTTTTTCGTGTTTTAGAAATAAAATATTAATGCATGTAAATGTAAAAGCTGTGTACATACCTCAGTCGGTAACGGTGTGTCACTATCATAGGTATTCAACCTCACGAGGGCAAAGCTGCCTTACAGGTGCGGGCAGAATTTGAGGGTCAGAGAGGGCAAAGTTGGAATGTGAAGGTGAGGGCTGATTGAAGTTTTGTGTGTGAGTGTGAGGTCCGCCCTCATGAAGGCCAGAGGTTGAACACCTATGCATTAAATGAAAGGAAGAGTTTTAAACACACGAACTAAACATACCGACACATAGAGTGCTCGCCCTCGCAGAGAAATTAATATTTTATATTTTACGCCTATTATTAAATTCAAAGCTGTTCAACATCACGAGGGTGGTCCTCATGAGAGTAGACTTCACCCTCATGCAACGTGAGGGTGAGTGAGGTTTGACGAAAATGAACACATTTGGATCAGCAGGCTTGGAGCGGGCCTGTTCTGTATGGGAATGACCTCCACTTCAGGGTATGTGTGCACTAGATTCAAGCCACGGCGTGCAATAATAATCTATTCCACATGTGGAATTGTACAGACATAATTGATTTTTTTTTTTAAATTAAAGTTGTGCAAAAACGTATTGAAGAGAAAAAGTGATTTTAACTTGGACTGGACTTCTTTCTTGCTTGCAGAGCAAGATATGTATTTAAGAACACCCTCCCAGCCAGTCTTTGGTTGTGTACTTGTACGTGTGGAGAAAGACTTACTTCTATCACACTGCCCGTCAACTTCGTCGGTAACAGCTAATTTATCGATATATGATGCCAGATCAACTTTTGACCCTTGGTGGGTCGTGAGAAGTAGCTACAGTGGTCATCGGTTCACCCTGTCGCCTCCACCACCTACGTAAATTTGCATAGAAGATTTGGGAACTCCCCGTTTCGAAAGCTTCTGCTCAAGAAAGTGAAGACGCCCGTCCAGCAGTCGTTCACGGGCTCCGAAGTAGCCAACATATCGTTTTATCGAAGATTCGTTCGTCGGCTCCGAAGTAGCCAATATATCATTTTAACGTTTCATCGTAATTGAGGATTCGTATATGGTTCCGAAGTGGTCAAAACCTCTTTTCACCGTTTTATCGTAAAAATATCGTTAACAAGTGAACGAAGCGAATCGTCATCATAATCACGTAACAATCGTCAATCGAACAGTTACATTGTATTAGTGGTGAACAAATGAAGCTACCGCATCGTTAATCTTAACCTCGTAGATTGGATCCAGTGATCATCAGCTAAAAACGTCAAGTGTAATACAACGAAACTTGTGGCGACGTTCCTGAAGTGTGGTGCGATACAGTGTTTATAAGCGTATATTCGCGCTCCAGCGTTTTCGGTGTCCTACCGAATAAAACTAATCGATATTAGCACAGCAAAATGGTAATATCTATTAGTCTTGGATACACAGAATAAATAAGTTTGGTATCATTTAGTATTTCTGTAATAAGTTAGCGTTCAAAGTGATAATAATAATGTGTGATTATTCACCCATGTGTTTTAGTGTAATTCCTGAGTACGTAATTTCTATTCCGTACGTAAGTATAAGGTGTGGTGAATTAATCTGTATGTGAGTGTAATATTTGAAAGGAAAGTTTGGGTAGAAGGTCTTCGTGCCTTGATCTTCAGTCTAATATCGGCATACTTCCTCAGCGACGAAGCCCCCCGCTGGACCGTCCGCATTGTCCTGCTATACGGTCCACGGCAATTCATATTCCTTATATCATATCCGTTATAGGCGTGGTTCGGCGTCCAAGATAATTATAGGTCCCGTTCACAGGTGAGACTGAGGAAAATGAGGGAGAACCCATTCGAGAAGGACTCTCTGATCCGCCTGAACCGTGTAAGGCCTTTATAGAGGCAACTTTCGCTCAGACTGAATGGATGTTGATGGGAGAATTGGTGGAATGAGGAAAGTGGGAGGAAACGGGAGAACCCCGAGAAAACCCATGTATAAGGTATTTGTTCATCACAAGAGACAAGCTGGGATCGAATCAAGAGCCCCACTCACTAGAGGTAGGCGCTCTATCACTGAGCCACCGCGGCCCGAGCAGGATCTGAATTGCTGGTCAACCTCCCCAGTGTCACTTGGCCGTCCGGGGTTTTATTGGGCTGGGCCCACCTTGGCATTGCGCACATGTAGAACGCAAAATCCCGACTTTCAACTTTCAGGGTCCCTATCTCCTACACGTGAAACATGACTGCACATTTGAAGTCATGAGAACGAGCTATACTAAAACGATATGTCACATGACGTTCTTCACACTTAAAATTCTAGACCTAAATCCAAGATAGTGGGTTTCAAGATGGCCACTATTGTGTTTATCCTCCCATCACCCCACCTACACTACATTACCAAAGTCTAATATTCTTGTCCACCCGTTTCGAACTTACTAGGGTGTTTCCAGGCTTCCCTCACCTGCACATATTGTAACGCTGAAAAATCAGTGTCTACCAAATTTAGAGAAGTAAAATTTTTCAACTCCAGCGGCAAGGGAAACGTTCCCTCCGTCCTTTTTTCATTAAGGTTGTAGCCACACAATGAATACATATCAATTTTCTTCCGTTTGATCTTTAAAAAATAAAAATTGAATATCTTTCTTTCAATTCTGGTTTCGGTGACGAGATTGTAGAAACATTTCTACTTGACACTTTGTTGTTAGATAAAGTTACAATTTCTTCCATGCTCTTTGGAAGAAATGGCATAGGCCGCGGTGGCTCAATGGTAGAGCGCTCACCTCTGGCGCGTGGGTCCTAGGTTCGATCCTGGCTTGTGTCATATAGGCTTCGTGGTGGATAAACACCATGTGGGTGGGTTTCCTCGCGGTGCTCCCGTTTTTTTCCACTTTCTTCATTTCGCCAATTCTTGCATCTCATCAATCTGGCCTGAGCTAAAGGCCTTAAATTAAATTCAAATTCAATTTCAACTGGCATTAAGTATTTAAATGATCCTGGATTCATCTGACGATATTTACCGCTGGAATGGATCTTCTTTAGTAACTTAGGGTTCTCTTCACGCTGTTCACTAAAAGTTTCGCGCGACATATTGAAGCTTGGTTTTACTACTAACATTGCCTGAATGAACTCATTTATTTGTGACTTTTTCTTTGCCCATATATACAGTAGTTCATGAGAAAAAAATAAGTATCTCCATAGGGGTATTGTAGCCCGGAAGAAACAATAATAGTTCACTAACCGCCTTTAATGTTATTGCCTTTGAGATTTGGTGGTCACTCAAGTACATGTTTTTCTTGGCTTTACTGGCAAAATATTTCTTATGGGTTGAGGTATTATTATTTTTATTGTACATTTTATGGACAAAAGCAGCTGGGGGGACGGAAGTGTTATTTCGGGGACTGTCCCCGATTTGTCTCCTTATTGTTAGATAGAAAAAGACTTGAGCTGAAGCAAAATTTATTGAATTTTCTTGGCTTTTCATGTCATTATTATGGCTTTCTTCAGAGCGAACACCTTGACAATACACATGTAAATTGGTCTCTGCAGTGACAGAGACTCGAAGTCGTTTTTTCTAGTTAGCTGTACCATCGAGTTTACACTGCGGTTTACAAAATATTGATGATAAAAAAAGACAAAATGAATTGTTCCGAAAATATTGATGAGTTTAAATTCATAAATAGGAACACTAAAAGAAAAACGGACTTACACATAAATAAAATACAAAGTACCTTACTGTCTTTATTTTGTGATGTGGCACCTTTGTTCTTTTCACACAGTCCTCGGATCTTAAATTTCTCAGCAATTTCCAAAAATGTTGCAAGGTGACTCTCCCCAACATTCGTTTGTCCCACGTACATGTACTGCAGCAGAGAGGTCATGTCTACAGAGCTAACATCATTGAATACAATAACTGCATGCTGCTGCGAAGGTATCTCCTAGAAAAGAAAATTCAAAAGTTTGGTCACAGCACTTGCAATGATATCTTGGAATAGGGAAAGATGAACCTACTGGAAGTACACATTTACACAAAATAAACTGTAATCCCTATTTTATTTGACCACTAACACTTTAACAGGGACTCACCTCCAATTACAGGAACTTCATAAACAATGTATATTTTAATGTAGCATACAAGATCTTGTTATTTTGCTTATTATTCCAATTCAACATTGAACTCTAAATGTCAAATACATTATCTAGTGATAGTATATAATGAGACTTTGATATACTACCATAAAATAATTACTCTTGTAACGTAAGTTTCTCCTAATCCAACTAGGAATACTTGATGTATACAGATTAGGTTACGTAACAAGCATAATAACAAAATAATAAATTACTTCAAATCCATATTTACAGATCGTATTTATTACAGAAAAAAAATGTGAGTGTCTGAAGATAGGGCGGATGACCCTGAAATGTATCGCTGTATAAAATAAAATCAGTGAGAACTGCATCCACCGTGAAGGTAAGAAAAGTTACGTTTAGGCACAATTTCAGTTTACCAGAATCTATTAAAAAAAATATTTTTTGAGCTCAGAGACATTTTCAGGATATTAACGATTACTGTATAGAAAGAAATAAGTTTCCACGTCAATTTGAAAATGTTAAATGTGAGGAAAAGAGTACAGATATTTTAAGACACACATTTGTGTAGGTTTTTTTGAACCTTCCTGCCACTTTGAAATCTTGATTGAGTTGAAATCAAGATTCTAAATTATGTAAGCGACGGTGAAGTTCAAAAACTTACACAAGTCTCTCTTTTTAGAACATCTGTACTTTTTTTCTCATCTTATTTAAATTTTCAAATACACGTATCCATACAGAAACACATCTCTCCTCACAATAACAGTTTTTCGTCTGAAGAAGCCTTCCACAGGAAGGTGAAAAAAAGAACTTAGCGAGTAAATTTCTCCGTTGCTAACGAGGATAACTACTCTCCGCGCCGACCCGATAATCGTATGGGTTGCGGCGCCAAGCCAGCGACTCGAAGGTCCCGGGTTCGAGTCCTAGCTAGGGAATGGATGTTTGTGAATGTTAGAAACTTAACAGCTAATGGACTCGAGACGGGCCGAAGTCATTAGTTACTAAAATGGCCCAAAAATACAAAATTTATCAAATTTTTAACTGTCCTCCGTGTATAGAAAAATTTCATTTTCTCGTAGGTTTTTTATTTTCTTATTTTAATTTATCTATTTTTTTATTTTATTATTATTATTATTATTATTTTGTTACAGCTCAGTAGATGACTAAATGTGTAATAGAAATGTAAGCGGTGGTAGGCTTACTCTACAAGAAAATAATTATTGGGAGTCAGTCCACGTAAGTAAAATATAGGTCAATGAAACAAGTGAGTCACATACAAGTACGTGTTACCCGCGGTAACTTTACTTAAAACTACTGAAATTCCTTAAATATATAGGGTGAGTGAGTGAACTGTTATTAACTTCCTTAACGAGCTGGTGTGCTTCTAAGGACGAGGCTTACGGTTTTGTTAAAGTGGGCTCGGAATCACTCCCTTCAATAGAACCCGCTGTAATTTGAACCCGTGACCACGGGCACAGAAAGGGAGCGCGCTAACCTCTCGGCCACCCCGAGGTCAATTGTAGAGGGTGTGTACGACGGAAGCCAAATTCGTTGACTATTGTATGCAAGAAAAAGATGAAGAATTGTTGGGAAATCGGGACTGCCATACCCGAACTCACAAGACATTAGTCCTCTGGTAAACTATATTTCTTAACACATCCTGCCACAACACTAAAAGTTCATAATATCAAATGTACAATTAAAAATTGTAAAAAATTAGAAAGTTTACCTGACTGAATTCATGACTCAATTTCATGATTTTATGTAGACATTCTGATGAATATCAAGTACTACATATTTGTCATCTTATCTTCCTGTTTGAGAAAGATCTCACAGAGATCGAAATATTTCTGTTATTTGTTTACAACTGCAACAATATGATGTAAGTATCCTTTCATTTTTTATCTTCAGTGTTACCTTAAAATGCCCTTCCGGCTTTCCTTTGTCTTATTAAGTAATATATAATAAATTTTCATTCTTACAACCTTTCATCTTTTCTATATCGCATTTCTGCTTACCGGTAATATATTTATTAAAGCGTTAATAAAAAAAGATATTTTTATGCAGAAACGATAACGAAGATCAAGTATAACGTTTACCAGCTGGTTTCATGGTGTTCTCATATGGATTACAATAACCTGCAAGCTTTCGAGCCAGCTCCAGGTCCATTTTCAAGGAATAAGGTTTTGCTGTACATAACAGTTAAAAACAGGGAGAGAGACGGCTAAAAATTTATACTGACCAGCTTCCATTCCGGCATCGTCAACTTTATATTACCCCCGTACAAGGCGATATATTCAGTGATGCCAGTTTGTGAAGGAGGAAAATCAACGCTGTTTTGGTAATTTTCTACTTCTCAGAATAAAATATTTCAAAAAAGTAACTCAAACTTTATTGTGTGTGCCCGTGACCAAATTTAAAATTTAATATTAGTTGTTATTTTTAAGAATAAAGGAATTTTTAAACGTTGTCCTTTCTGTTTTACTTGAGGGCTTGTGTATGACACGTGATTCAGTGGTTAGTTACCAGTTTCTGCAAGACGCTTTAATAAGCCACTATTAGTAATGCCATTTTTGGCATCCTTGATATGTTCCCTTCAGTGAGTGGAAGTTACCAATGTACAAATTTAATCATTTAACTTGGTAAATACCTAAAGATTCTTCTGTATCGGTGTAGTAAATCTTGTATCCAGTAAATGATTTTTTCCATGGTTTTGGGGTATACGCCAACACTTTCAAGTTATTTTTAAAGTAGATTTTGGATAACTGCCTTTCAAGAGGTGTCCGTTATTCTATTCAATGTTCTTTTATGTCTAGCATTGGTGACTTTGTCGGAAGCTTTCTTGCACCAACTTTTCAATGTAGATTTTGTGTACCCCCACACCCTTTCATTTCTATAATTTGATTTTGTAGGTCCTGAAAATGAACCCAGAGCGAACTTAAAAGCTTAGAGGATATTTTAATCTACACGAGGTCATCATGAAACCAGCAGGTAAGCGTTATGATTACATGACCCGTCCACAACGTGTAACTTTACTGAAAATCAAGTAATTTGATATATATATTCTTTTAAAGTTTATTTTGATTACGTCACGTGTCATCTTGCGTAAAGTAAAACCAATAAAGCTCACCTTAGACGTCAAAAGAATGATCGCCATCCATGTACGTACGTCAAACATTCTCCACGCCAATTGTATATATCTTACAGGATAAAGCTATGGCAAAACGAAGGATTTCTGGAAACATTCCAGCACAACTTGGTGTAACACACGATCCACTTCCCATTTACAAATTTCGAAGAAGATTCAAGATGTCGTATTGATATCGTACCCTCTCGCAGGTAGCGCATTTCATTTAGTATCCATTCAAAGACATATCATGACATAATTCAGACAGACTGAGAAGAATTACTGAAAATTTAAAGAAAATTAACGAGTTCTGTGCAGTAGTGAAAAAAAAATAATCTGCTTTTATTTTTATATACTAAGAATTTATTGGAATGGGCAACGAAAGCCTTTTGAGGAAATGTGACTGAACTGCAAAATCTCAAAAGCCTGATGATAAACAAATTAAGTTAAAGTGTTTTCGTGGTGATAGTGTGTAGTGATTATTAATATAAGGACGGTCACTATCTCGAGGGAACTATATCCACGTTTCAAAAACAGCACATTTCTATAACAGCCTCATTAAGGACTGCAGTGATATACTTTCTAAAAAAAAAAAAAAAAAAAGTAGCTTAAAGCTGTAAAATGAGCACTATAAAAACGCTGGTGTGTGTTTTCCAAAGTCTCCTCTTTTCTTCAAAGCTGACACCAATCAGAGACGTTTCGAAGTGCTGAGCTGGTCCTCTCAAACAAAGACATGGGTATTCAAGTGTGCATTCACGGTTTTGGAATTGGTGTGACTATATGTATACTAGTGAAACTCCCAACGTAAGCTTTTTCAGCGAAAAAAAATTACTGCATTAATATATGCAGAGTATTATATTTTGAACACTACTGGTTGTTTTATCTGTCCTGAAAACACTTGTTTCTTGGACATGGAAGTTTTTGTTTCCCCTTATTTACTTGTGAAGGAGAACCTCAAAATCCTACAATTCAATATACATACCTTCAAAATTCTCCATAAATACGGACTGCAGGCAGACAATATATTTTTATGTGCTTTAAAGATACGTCCATCGCATGCTAAGGTGACATCACAGAAATGTTCATTCTCACGAAGATCAGAAAGCGCACTCGATACGTTAGAATAAAAATTATTCCAACGCAAACAAAATTCTGTTGCAGCATCCATTGTACCTGGAAGTAAATAGCAAACATATAAATAACGGGAAATATTTAGTAGGATTACACTAAATCAGCAACTTTTCACACTAATTTGATCACTGCCTCTCTAAACAGAGCCTTAATTTTGTGGAAGTTGACGAGAAATAGGTGTAAGTTCATTCGGGCCGATGAAACAAACGTCAATCTCTTACTCACAAATCAGTCTATAATTTTGTTCGCACAATTTTTGTGAATGTTGCTTTGAAATAGGTGAAATAATACTTCGACAACGGAATCAAATAATTTTCACACTTCTGCGGACAATTTCTCTCGGAAGGGATGGATTCTGATATATATATATATATATTTTTACATGTAAGCATGCAAGTAACTCTATGGTTTACGGAACTTGCAAGTTCATCGCCGCAGTAGCAAACGTTCGCCATTGGATTCTATCCTGGGCGGCATCAAGCCAATTTTCATCTAGAACATCTACTTCTCGAAAATCCTTTCTCATACAGGGCGTTTATATAATAGAAAAATAGTTATTTTTCTATGAAACAAATCCTCAGACAGTATAGAATCAGTCAGGAAAAGAAGCTCGCAATTGTTTCATTTCACAAGACAGTAGACAAATATATTGCTGAAGGTGTAGTTGCACCAGTAGTTGACCAGCTGTAGTAGCCAATTGTTAACTACGATTGTTCCTTGAACAACGAAGAAATAAAATAATTATTTCACTGCACCTTCTAGAAGATATGCGGATACATTGTATTAGTTGTAACTCAGTTGTATTATTGTGCGTTCTGTTCTTTTCCAGATCCACTTTACAGTTTACGTGATTTGGGGGGGGGGGACAATTTCCTTCTTGAACAGTGTTTGGGGACTACACTATTAAAGGGTTTAAGTTTACTATCGCTGGACCAATTTTAACAAACTTACAGGATGAATTGAGGCAATTTACTTCGGTTTGTGATGAAATGCGAGTGAAAGTGCACTGTGAGTAACAGTGGAAATGAATAATAAATAATCTTGTTGTAGTTAGTTTTGTAGATGTTTTATGACGCACTGCATGTGGAGGCGGAAGTAACTATTTGGCGTAGAGTTGCGGTTGTTGTCATGTGGATGCGGGTAGAGCAGTGTTTTTTCGCTGTGCAAAAAAGCAAAATACCGAACTTGACTTACCTAACCTCGAACTGTTCCTGTAACTGTTATTGGTTTTGAAAACTAACCGTTATTTTTAACAATTTAGATATTATAGCGGAAATTGTTTGTTGTCTCAACTGCCAAACTAATGTTCTTGTTTCTAATATTGATAAGAAAATTTACGTGCTAATTCCTCATTTGTTACTTTTATTCTTTTTTCGATAAGAATACACGGCAGCCAATCCGAAGATTGACGAGAGCAGCCGATCGTTCAGACTTTCGTATTGGGGACGGAGAGGTAAGGTGGGGTGGATATATTACGACCTTATCGCCATAGCCTCATGTTCAGTAACGCCTTTTTTATTTGTTTTTAACGAACTTTACGTGTTTATTGTGCTTAATAACTTCTCTTTCGCTCCTTATTGCATTTTAAACATTTTATACACTATTACGGAATCAGAGTAGATTCCTATTTCATACGGAATCAGGGTAGAAAATAAGGTTAGATTTTTCCCCGTTATACTGAGGGTGTGAAATCGCTAAGAAACGGCAAAAGGATGCACATATTTTATATATGACCCCCCTCGGTCGTCTAGTGGTTAGCGTTACTGACTACGGATTGAGGGGCCCAGGGTTCGACTCCGGGCGCTGCCAAGGATTTTTTCCAAGGCGTGTAGGTCTGGAACGGTGCCCACCCAGCATCGTAATGCAATCTGGGAGCTGCTATGAATAAAAGATAGTGGCGATCACAGTGAGAGCTTAGGCTCTCCTCTCCCAACCCGTCTGGTCAGCATGGGAGCAGTAGACTAATCTCCTCCCTCCGGGGGAGGTCTCATCCGTAGTGGATCAAATATCCACATCCCCCATGCGCTGTTCACGGGGCGTGCGTATCGTACAGGGATAGCTTCACCTTTACTTTACATCTAATTATTTTAGGATAACTTATGCATGCTGCTTAGAGGGTATTTCTATATTTGCCCTATTAAACCATGTTAATTTCTTAACAACTATATTCCTTTCTAAGCGACTTTCTCTCAGTTATAAACTTTACTAAATAGATGTATTGGATAGAGCTACAAATATGACTTTAAATTCCTTTTTATTATTTCATCTTAACCTCTCGGGAAGATTTTAGTGGAAGAAAAAAATTAAAAGCAGATTGTTGATGGGCGAAATGCTCCTATCTCCCCAGGATTTCGCACCATGGTTATACTCATTTTTTTAATATTTTATACACTCCAAAAAAGTATGTTAGAAAGTCAAGTTAGATTCCTTTTATGATGTGCGATGCAAACGCAACACATCACTTTTTTTAAAAAAATGTTCAGTCCCTGTGCGATGTATAGTTTGGTAATCATTTATGAAATGTTAGGGCTAACACTATTTTGCATATCTATATTTACGAAAGAGGGAGCAGTAGACCAACTCCTCCCTTCGTGGAGAGGCCTCATCCACTAGTGGATTGAATATGGCTGTGATTTATTTATAAGAATATATATATAATATAGTCTAAATTTTTTAATATTCTTTTATTATATCGTATACTAATGTACGTACAATATTTTGTGCGTCTGTGTTTACGAAACCAAAAGGTAAACATTATTTCTGTAAGTAATTATTACATAAGTCACATTTCTATTATAGGCCTACTGTTAATTGTTCTAATTTGACCAGAAGGGATTTGAACTGTTTATTTAATTTATATTTGTACTAATCATTCGCGAAAAGAGTAAGTAATTATATCTATAAAAGCCAGGAAGTACGCTACACCCTCCTAAGACTTGGGCTACACCCTCTACGGAAACTCACTGAACATCCTCGACATTTCATCGTGAGAAATTCCTGGTATCTCGATTTGCAAAGGCTACAGATATTGTAATACAAATTTAAGTTGGTAGCAGTTATGACCATTTTATTCTATAGAAATTACTTCTGTAGTCCTACGCTTGTCTCCTCACAAAAATCAATGACCTCCCAACAAAAATGGTCAAAATAACCATAACATCCCCGAAGACATAGACATTTGTTTGCTGACTTCTCCCTGCTGTGCTAAGGTGCAAGGATACTAGACTCACTTCAAGTGCAATTAATCACTCTCTATTAAAATGTTTTTGTCTATTTTGTGTGCAAAGTGAAAAGGGGGAACGCCTCACAATGAAGATTAGGCAGATGTACAAATGCATTTATTTGTATAATTAAGCGTAATCTTTAATTCATCACTAAAACAAATGGTAATAGAAGGTAACAATGATTACATCTTGTAAAACAATAATTCTTTGTCCACCGTAAAATCCAAATGCTAGGAACAGGTGGAAGGCAGCCAAAGTGATGTGATCTGAGATTTAATAAACGTAAAAAACTTCGGTAAATTTTATCTTTACATGGACCAGTCTAGTAACTTTGGACTTCGGCCGTCACGATTCGCACTTCAGCTGTTAAAATCCACACCCATGCCGGGACCTTCGAGCCGATGGCCTACCTGTATTGATTTGTACAACCAATCTAAATTAATCTAAACAGGTTATACGAACATATAGCTTCTGTGTGTGTGTCGAAATTCTGATTTTCAAAGTATTCATTTGGAATTACCGCTGTAATCAATAAAGAATTTATTTGTAATTCATCGTAATAAAGCATATTAAAGATCGTATTAATATTACATGCGTGAGTAATATGCATCTGTTTATCTTAAAATTTGTTTCAATACGCAATCAGGGCTTCATAGATTTCATTCCACGGTACTACATCGAGGCTAAATTTTCAGTCTCGTGCTCAGACAGTCTTGACCCGGTTCTTATTTTCGTTGAATGAACTCCTGGGTCATTTCGGAGGGCATGTGGACTTCTGTTTTTACTTTCAATAAAACAGGCAAAAGAGGAAAGAAAACCCGATCGAACTCGTGTTGGAAAAATGGCCGTATGCTAGTAGAATAATAGGAAGAAAAACATTAAAATTATTCAGGAGCTTTACTACTTGGGACTTTTTTCCATACCAGAACTCACTGCAAACTGTGGAACATTCTTCTCGTTTTCCTTAATGGGGGACTAAAGTCTTACGTCAGATCCGGTAGGTCGCCATGGTAACCCGCCATGTTACAGTCTAAACAAACGGGTGTTTAGCAATAGATTTTGAGAAGTATTCGATATTCGACAACTCGTTATGGTTTTGTGCTTTGTGTCAGATTGTCTTCATTACAATGAAAGAGACATATGTTGCTTTTTTTTTTTGTTTCCAAAGGGCTGACACTAGAAAAGGAAGTGGAAGGCCAATTACG